>JAXIVD010004220.1:0-12500 GCA_036785275.1 Cancer borealis | reverse complement strand
ATGGGACTTAGTTGCATCATAGTGTATTGAGCCCAACAAGGACGGAGTGAGGAAGAGAAGGAACAGTTTTATATTGCGATGCAGGAAACTTATAAGAGAGTATAATACAGAAATAATGTTATCCCTTTATAAGTAAAATAAATCAAACAATGCCATAAGAAAAGATAAGCAAATTTCAATAAATATATATATATATATATATATATATATATATATATATATATATATATATATATATATATATATATATATATATATATATATATATATATATATATATATATATATATATATATATATATATATATATATATATATACATAGTTGTTGAATGAACAAAACAAATTCAAATCCTCGTGGTTTGCTTTGTGGTTTTGTTGAGGTGAACGAAAAACAGTTTTGTTTTGTTTATATATATTAGACTGAAATATTTCATTACAGAACCAACATGGTTCACCTTCGGGTATGAAGAACCAACATGGTTCACCTTCGGGTATGAAGAACAAACATGGTTCACCTTCGGGTATGAAGAACCAACATGGTTCACCTTCGGGTATGAAGAACAAACATGGTTCACCTTCGGGTATGAAGAACAAACATGGTTCACCTTCGGGTATGAAGAACAAACATGGTTCACCTTCGGGTATGAAGAACAAACATGGTTCACCTTCGGGTATGAAGAACAAACATGGTTCACCTTCGGGTATGAAGAACAAACATGGTTCACCTTCGGGTATGAAGAACCAACATGGTTCACCTTCGGGTATGAAGAACCAACATGGTTCACCTTCGGGTATGAAGAACCAACATGGTTCACCTTCGGGTATGAAGAACAAACATGGTTCACCTTCTGGTATGAAGAACAAACATGGTTCACCTTCGGGTATGAAGAACAAACATGGTTCACCTTCGGGTATGAAGAACAAACATGGTTCACCTTCGGGTATGAAGAACAAACATGGTTCACCTTCGGGTATGAAGAACCAACATGGTTCACCTTCGGGTATGAAGAACAAACATGGTTCACCTTCGGGTATGAAGAACCAACATGGTTCACCTTCGGGTATGAAGAACAAACATGGTTCACCTTCGGGTATGAAGAACAAACATGGTTCACCTTCGGGTATGAAGAACAAACATGGTTCACCTTCGGGTATGAAGAACCAACATGGTTCACCTTCGGGTATGAAGAACAAACATGGTTCACCTACTGGTATGAAGAACCAACATGGTTCACCTTCGGGTATGAAGAACAAACATGGTTCACCTTCTGGTATGAAGAACCAACATGGTTCACCTTCGGGTATGAAGAACAAACATGGTTCACCTTCGGGTATGAAGAACCAACATGGTTCACCTTCGGGTATGAAGAACAAACATGGTTCACCTTCGGGTATGAAGAACAAACATGGTTCACCTTCGGGTATGAAGAACAAACATGGTTCACCTTCGGGTATGAAGAACAAACATGGTTCACCTTCGGGTATGAAGAACAAACATGGTTCACCTACTGGTATGAAGAACAAACATGGTTCACCTTCGGGTATGAAGAACAAACATGGTTCACCTTCGGGTATGAAGAACCAACATGGTTCACCTTCGGGTATGAAGAACCAACATGGTTCACCTTCGGGTATGAAGAACAAACATGGTTCACCTTCGGGTATGAAGAACAAACATGGTTCACCTTCGGGTATGAAGAACAAACATGGTTCACCTTCGGGTATGAAGAACAAACATGGTTCACCTTCGGGTATGAAGAACAAACATGGTTCACCTTCGGGTATGAAGAACCAACATGGTTCACCTTCGGGTATGAAGAACAAACATGGTTCACCTTCGGGTATGAAGAACCAACATGGTTCACCTTCGGGTATGAAGAACAAACATGGTTCACCTTCGGGTATGAAGAACAAACATGGTTCACCTTCGGGTATGAAGAACCAACATGGTTCACCTTCGGGTATGAAGAACAAACATGGTTCACCTTCGGGTATGAAGAACACTGAACACTGTCAATCCGTAACAATCGTTCATTAACGAACTGTTACCAACATATGTTATGATATATTATCATCACTATTACTATTATTACTATTGTTGTCATTATTATTATTATCATTATTATCATTATTATTATTATCATTATTATTATCATTATTATTATTATTATCATTATTATTATCATTATTATTATTATTATCATTATTATTATTATTATAATTATTATTATTATTATTATCATTATTATCATTATTATTATTATTATTATCATTATTATCATTGTTATTATTATTATCATTATTATTATCATTATTATTATTATTATCATTATTAGTATTATTATCATTATTATTATCATTATTATCATTATTATTATCATTATTATTATTATCAGTATTATCATTATTATTATTATTATTATTATTATTATTATTATTATTATTATTATTATCATTATTATCATTATTATTATTATCATTAGTATTAGTATTATAATTATTATTATTATTATTATTATCATTATTATTATTATTATTATTATTATCATCATTATTATTATTATTATTATTATTATTATTATTATTATCATTATTATTATCATAATTATTATTATCAGTATTGTTAGTATTAGTGTTATTCTTAGTAACTCTTTTTCTTCATATCAATATTATTATTATTATTATTTATTTTTATTTTTATTTTTTTCTCGAAGCACCCAGTCTCAAAAATTAGATGTCAATTTAATAAGAAAAGGTCTAATTTTATCCTCTTCTGTGCCCGTCTTACCTATCCTGTAACAATCTAGTATGTCTTCTTCCGTCATGGCAACACCACAGATTCTTGTAATTTCTACTAGAAAGTCCTTAGTATCATTAGTATCACTAATCTTCATTACATCTACATTACCATGTTTCTCTTCTAAATTGTGGACGATCAGGTTATTTTTCCTTTCCTCTTCTGGTTTCAATTCAGCAACAAGTCTTATTTCCTTTCGTGTGTCCTGAGTGTTAATCCGAACTTGGCCCATAACTTCACTTACCTTTGTCTGCACCATTACATTAAGGTCACTGGTGCTAGCTATAGCCTCCTTGACAGCTGCAGTTTTTTCAATTTTATCACTCCCAAGAATGATATGTAACAATGTTTTGGATATACAATGAATGATGGCTTCTTACATCCGTGCTTTCATTTATTATTGATGAAAATTTATTGTTACACATGTCGTTGAGGAGTTCTTTCAACACAAAGCTGAAGCACATTCTTTATTAATGTCGAACACTTTGTCCAATGAACAAAAAAAATATCTTGAAACTGATCTGAAAAGGAGATTCTAAAGTTCCCAGTGCTTAGTCACGGTACCTTTATTTAATCTTACAATGTTTTCATAAATCTATAGAATTGTTTGGATCTACTTTGTCCCTACATGCAATATTTTTTTCACTTCATTTTTTCCTCTCCATACTTTCATATATTTATTCCTGGTTTTCTTGTACTCCTCCCATGTCCTTTCATTGCTCTATTGTAATATAATAATTGTGTTAAAAATCACCAGAAAGAATAAAAGAAAGCTCACTCGCATTGCTCTCCTTAATTTTGAATCATGTGTACATAGAAATTAACACACACACACACACACACACACACACACACACACACACACACACACACACACACACACACACACACACACACACACACACACACACACACACACACACACACACACACACACACACACACACACACACACACACACTATAGACATGTAGTGGAATGGACTAATATTGCTCCGCGAATGCGAGGTGCAATTGTGTGGTGTTACAGGTTATGTAGATCATTGTTATGGTAAAGAATGGGATGAGATGGGATGCGTACCGTGAACTGACACGTTAAGCAGACCACTTGCCATTACCTGGTGACCGTGGAAGGAGTGCAAAATGTTACCATCATAATAGCAAGAAAAGATATCACATAGTCATGTAGTAGAGCAGCAGGTGGAATGGTGAACTATATATACGACTGTCAAACTAGAGTCAGGCACAGCGGGAGGTGTTGTAAAGGTCAAAAGTAATAGCGTGAGCCCTTCCTTCTCCCTTCACTCACTGTTCAACGCTCTCCATCTTCCACACTTTTACGTAATCCACTTGCAAAGCTGCATTCTCGCTAATCTTGCCTTCGCCATGTTCCCAGGTCGGCAACCACTGGTCACGCTGGTTGGAGTGAGATAGAGGCAGTGTTAAGGCTACAGTAGATATTGGTGCATTGTTTAAGGAGCTGTGAGTAGTGACAAATATGTTATGTTTTAAGGTGTGGGAACTAGGGTTGGCAGTGTGTAGGCCACGTACTGCTGGTGTTGGTGTATTGTTTAAGGGCAGAAGGTGAGGGAAAGACAATGTGTTGGCTGCAGCAGACCCTAATGAAGTTTAATTATTTGGTGTAACTCTTGAGGATGGATCACATTCTAGGAAATATGCAGTTGGTGTCTATTTAATCATTTTAATGCAATAATCAGGAAATGAAGTGCTGGTTTCGTAAAGTCATAGAGACAGAGACAGAGACAGAGACTCACCTTATTCCAGAAGTCTAGGAAGGCTTGTGGTGAGGTGTTGGACCAGGGCTTGTCTGTGATGCCGTCGGGGAAGAACCCGTTGGTGCCGCCCACAGCAACGTTCAAGACGATGTAGAACTGTTCAGATGGAGGAGGGAAAAAGGTTTACATTCATTCTGTGCTCTTTTCAAAAACTCATCAGAGCCATATTATGACTATAATTTATTGGATATTGATGATTTTGTGTTATCAACACATCCACAGTGTGAATGAAAGCATCCATTGACCTATTTCAAGTATCAAAACAGTAGCTCTGCTCATTCTAATGACTATTATTTAGTGGTAATGTGGCAAAAGAAAATGTATTATGATTGATTAAGATGCATTTAACATTCTGCATTGAAGACCAAATTGTTTAAAAGTGGTCCTAATCAGTATTGTTTGGGTAGCATATTGATCATGCTGGTTTCAAGATAACATATATATTCATCTATTTTGCTATATCATGATAAGAGAAAAAGTAGGGAAGGAATTGTATGGACCAAGCATGCAGCGATGAAGTCTAGCATTGATATCACTAAAGAAAGTCAAAGGTCTACCTTCTGGTCAAAAGGCGCCATCTTGTCGCCTGACCTCCAAGGATTGTCATGTGTGTCGTCCATGCCGGCAAAGTCCCAGAAGTTGGTGGTTGGATCAATTGTCATCTTCAGCTCATCGTCCACATATGCCCTCAGGGAGAAAGGAACATTCCGCTCAGTCACGTGTGTGTGTTTATTTACCTTGTTGTGCATGTGTGTGCGTGTGTGTGTGCGTGTGTGCGCGTGTGTAGATGTGCTGTGAGACTTACTTGATTTCCTTATTGGTCCAATCTCTCTCGTCATGGCGCGCCTTTGTTTACACTCCTGTTAAGAGCTCCAGAGAAATCAAGATTTCTAGTGCAGTCCCAGAGCTTACACAGACCCAGGACCTTTACAGCAAGCTAAGTAAGGTCGCAGTGATTAGTCAGGGCTGTGTAGTATAACAGTGATTGTGGACTTAGCCAAAATAATCAGGTGAAATATTACCTGTCTGGGTAAGGGCCTCCCTGGATCTTTTTCTTCACTTCTGCGCATGCGCTGAAGGTATCAAGTGACGTCACGAGTGACATCATCATACGTCACAGTTCAAGGGTTGTCTGCCTTAATTATCACCCAGTCATGGATGCTTCACTCATGAAAACCATGCTCGAATCTCAAGAACGAGCATTCAACTCAGCATTGGATATAGTGGTGAAGCAGTTGAATGACCAAATAAATAAGCTGGAGAACAGAGTCGTTGATCTAACTAGCAGCCTCGAATTTACTCAAAAAGAGGTTGATGATCTTAAGTCTCAGGCAAAAGACTATGCCAAAGAGAGGAATGAGACTATGGCTAGAATAAACCATTTACATGAGGAAGTAGAAGCTTCAAACAAGAAAAATAAAGAATTGGAAGATAGAATAAACCATCAAGAAGATTATAGTAGAAGGAAGAATATACGCATCAGCGGCATGGAAGAGATGGGCGGCAACGAGACATGGGAGCAGACGGCGGCCAAGGTGAAAACACTTCTGGAGGACAAGATGCAGCTGTCTGATCTCGTGCTCGAACGAGCTCATCGAGTCGGACTAAGACGAGAAGGCAAGCCTCGCCCCATAGTGGCTCGTTTCCTGCGCTACGCTGATCGCGATGCTGTCATGAGAAATGGAAAAAAGCTCAAGGGTACCAACATCTTTGTGAACGAAGACCTGTGTGCAGCATCGCAGGCTATAAAGAGCTCCCAATTTCCTCTGCTGAAGCAAGCTAGAGCACAGGGGAAGATTGCGTTCTTCCGTCACACTAAACTAATAATACGTGAGAAAAATGACGACAATACTGCCAGACGGATGCAGCCGTCAGTAAGTGAAGGGGAAGGTGCAGTCGGTGGTGCGATGGGTGACAGTCGGGACGGTGCTGCTGGACCTGCTGCTGCTGCTGCTGGTGCTGATGGTGATGTCATCGGCACTGAGGTGGCGGGCGTGTGGTCTAGTGGTGGTGGAAGGGAGGTAGTTTTCCCCTCCCTCCCTGTGGCGCGCCCGAGTGGTGCCCGCCCCCACTCTCCCGCTACACCTGCTGCTGCCTCGTCTCAACGCAAGATCATTAAGAAATCCCTAAGGAGCTCCTCGAAGAAGTAGAGTAGTATAGACACCCAGATACTACTACTAAGAGTAAAGATATGGTTTTGATAGTTAGTTCATGGACATAGAACATTTTTTTCCTTTTTCTAACCTCAATGATAATGAATTCATGGATGTTATTCGTAGTGACAATCATAAGTACCCATTGAGTGTACTCAACTCATTAATTTATTGTAATAGTGAGTCTAATCTTACTAATCACAATGTTGATCACCTTAACGAGCAAATAGTACCTCAAATTGAATGTGAATATGTCTTCTGTTCTGATGACATATCACACAATTTTCCTAATAATAGTTTAAAGATAATTTCATACAATATAAGTAGCATTCCTCAACACTTGGAGTCTTTTTCCGAGCAATGTTTAAATCCATCTGGTATTCAATTTGATGTTGTCGGATTATGTGAGACTCGCCTTAACGACAATATATGTAATCTGTACAAATTGGATAATTATTCTTCATTTTTTCAAAATAAATCTACTCAAAGTGGGGGTATTTGTATATATGTGCATAAAAAATTTCAGGGTGTCAAGATTAATAATGCTTGCTTGCAATTGCCACATATTGAATCTTTATTTATTGAGATCTTAAAGCCTTTTCATTACGTAATAGGAATGGTATACAGACCTCCTAATTCATCATTTGGCGATTTTCTTGAATCTTTAGAGAATATTATGGAATTGTTATCCAATTTCAGGTCGGTTTGTTACATAATGGGTGACTATAATATTAATTTGTTGAATAATAATGATAATGTTATTAATTATACAAACTTATTCTACACATACAGTTATTTTCAAACAATCACAAAGCCAACTAGAGTCACTAGCAAGTCAGCAACACTAATCGATCATGTTTGGTCAAATAATATGAAAAATTATATAAAAAGTGGTATTTTGTATACATCAATAAGTGATCATTTCCCTGTTTACAGTGTATTTGCTATGCCTCATCATAATAATACATCATATTTTCACATAACCAAGAGAATATTTGGGGATGATAATATTAATGCTTTCAGAGAAGACTTGAAAAAGTTTAGTTGGAATTCAGAACTTACAAATCTTGAAGGGGTTGACAATATTTTTGATTTGTATATGGCTAAGTTTCAAGATTTTTATAATGTACACTTTCTCTTAAAATCATTTTCAATTAAAGAAAAACATTATGGCAAACCTTATATAACACCCGGGATCATTAAATCCATAAAACACCGTAACAAATTACAGAAACTATTTGCAAAGTGGCCATTGACATACGAAACTCAGTTCAAGAGATATAGAAATATGTTAACTTCAATAATTAGAACTGCTAGAGATAGTTATGTAAAGTCAAAACTTCATCAAGAGTCCGGTGACGCAAAAAAGACATGGAAAACTGTAAATAACTTAATTGGTAAGGAACGTGCAAAACTACCTTCTTCAATAAGTTTCAATGATAAGATAATTTCAAATAATATTGAAATAGCAGAGGAATTTAACAACTATTTTAGCAATATTGCTAGTAAACTAGCCTCAGATATCCAACCGGCCTCTGTTTCTTTTGAATCTTTTTTGTCTGATCCTCTACCTTTTTCTTTTTTTCTTAAGCCAACATCGGAACGAGAAATTTCAGAAGTCATTCAAGGCCTTAAAGTAACTTCTCCTGGAGATGATGGTATTGATATCAAAGTAATTAAGAAATGTAGTGAAGAAATATCTCCATTCCTAAAAGTCTTTGTAAATAAATGTTTCAAGGAAGGAAGTTTTCCAAAAAAATTACAGATTGCAAAAATTATTCCTATATATAAAAAAGGTAAAAAATTGAGTCATAGTAATTATAGGCCTGTCTCCATTCTTTCAAGCTTTAGTAAAATCATCGAAAAACTATTTGCTACAAGACTAAAGGATTACCTTACAAAATGTTCATTACTAACAGAATGTCAATATGGTTTCAGGCCCAAATATTCTACTGAGTTAGCAATACACCAACTTTCGCAAAATATTTTCAATACACTAGATAATAAGTTATGTCAAATAACCGTTCTATGTGATTTAAGTAAGGCATTTGATACTGTATCACATGACATTTTATTAAATAAGTTAGAGAACTATGGTATAAGAGGAAAGGCAAATGATTTCTTAAGAAGCTACTTGGGTTTCCGGAAGCAATACACAGTATTTAATAATACTTCATCTTCATTTAAACAAGTTCATCATGGGGTTCCGCAAGGGTCAATTTTGGGACCATTATTATTCTTGATTTATGTAAATGATATGGTGCGTATTAGTTCTAACGTAAAATTTTTGTTGTTTGCTGACGATACAACACTTTTCATCCAAGGATCTAAAATTGATGAAATGGTGGTAACATTAAATAATGAATTGGTTAAGCTATCTAATTGGATGAAAAGCAATAAATTGACGATAAACGCTTCCAAAACCTTTTTCATGGTAACATGTGGTAAACACATTACCTTAGATAATGTAAGCATTAAGATAGATAATTGTGTGATAAGTAGAGTTAGTCATATAAAATTTTTAGGTGTTACTATCGATGAAAAATTGACTTGGAAACCACACTTATTAAGTTTACGTACAAGAATATCACAAATCACAGGTGTTTTATACAGGTTAAGAAGTTGTTTAACTCCAGAATGTATTAGATTGGTCTATATGTCAACAGTTTATCCACATTTATTATATTGCTCAGTTGTTTGGGGGGGAGCTTTTAAAACTCTCTTAGATGATTTATTTATTGCACAAAAGAAAATTATACGAGTTATGTATTTCAAGTCAAAATTTGCACATACAAACCCTCTCTTTAGGGAATTCAAACTTATAAAACTTCCTGATATAATCTTATTTCAAACATGTCTTTTCGTTTACAAATCCCTGTATATTTTCCCTATAAACACACCATTTGAGTTTCCTTCTCACAATATCAACACAAGAAGGTCCATGGATTTAAAAATACCTCAATGCAGAACTGTACACGCCCAGACAAGTGTGAGTGTGAGGGGCGTGTGGTGTTGGAACAACCTCCACCAAGACATTAAGTCTATTACCACTTCAGTTAACTTATTCAAAACTAAAATAAAGGCTTCTATATTTAGTAACTATGAATTATGAAGATGGACATTATTATGTAAGTTTTTGTTGTATTATATGTATCATAGACTCCTATACCTATGTACAGGAGTCTATATATGTATGTATGTGTAAATTATGTATGTATGTATGCACTGTAGTATGTGAAGGTGTATGTATTTATGCATGTGCATATGTATGTGCATGAGTGAGCATGTGTTTCTATATTTGTAATTTTCATATGTTTGTAAGAATACGTTTATGTATATATGAACATATGTTTTTTTTTTTTATGTCTATGTATGTGTTACATCTGCAAGCATATGTAGTATATACGTATATTTTGTGTGTATATATGTATGTATATGTATATGTGTGTATGTATGTGTGTATGTATATGTATGTGTATGTATGTGTTTTATGTATATATGTGTATGTATGTGTATATGTATGTGTGTATGTGTATGTATATGTATATGTATGTAAGTATGTGTGTATATATGTATATGTATGTATGTATGTATATGTGTATGTCTATGTATATGTATATGTATGTGTATGTGTATATGTGTGTATATGTGTATATATGTATGTATATGGATGTGTATGTATATGTACGTATATGTGTGTATGTATGTATATGTATATGTGTGTATATGTGTATATGTATGTATGTATAGGTGTGTATGTATGTATGTATGTATGTATGTATGTATATGTATGTGTATATGCATTGTATGTATGAAGTACTTTGATTTGTGTCTACGCTTATATTGTATGTGTATGTATGTAAAATATGCATGTACGTATGTATGTATGTGTGTATGTAGGTATGTATGTATGTATGTTCATGTGTGTATGCAGGTATATGTATGTATAAATGTAATGTATATATGTGTTTGTACGTATGTGTGTATGCATGTATGTATGTATGTATAGATGGATGGATGTACGTATGTATGTAAGAATTACATTTATGTTTGTTTGTATGTGTGTGTATGTATTTAATATTAATTGTGTCTATGAATGTGAATGTATGTATGATGATACTATATTTGTGATTTTGTTATGTTGGTTATATGTTCACAAATGTGCGTATGTTTCTGTGTATATATATATACTGCATTTGGTTTCTTGGATTATGTGTGTATATTAATGTATGCATATGTTTATGGGTAAAATGTATATTCTACAATGGATTATATTTAGAAGGTCTTTAGTTTGTGAAACATTGGCGTGCGTTTATGTTTATATTTTTTCAAAACTGATCAGGTCTGTATAAAAGCTGCTGCTTAACAGACCTAGCCTGATTGCAGAAATTATTGTATATTAATATATTGTAAAAACACACAAAAAAAAAGGCCAATAAATATCAGTATCAGTATCAGTATCAGTATCAATCGATACGCCAGACGTGAAAGTCGTCGGCGAATGAACTCTCTTCGGCGGTGCTATGGAACAATGGCATTAGTTGTAGTAGTAGTAGTATATAGTAGTAGTAGTAGTAGTAGTAGTAGTAGTAGTAGTAGTAGTAGTAGTAGTAGTAGTAGTAGTAATAGTAGTAGTAGTAGTAATTATAACCTGTAAATTACTTGTCAGCATAAAACTATGTAGTAGTCTATTGACACATAAATCATAATGTTTGCCTTCTGTTCCCTTAATATTCATTTACTTCATCACATCCTGGTCTCCCTTCCTCATCCTTCCTTTCTCCTTCATGCCCTTATACCTTCCCTGGTGAAGTGATTTTGTTTCTTGATACTATTTTACCCTTGTCTTGCCTTCTGTGAAAATACAGTGAGTGAGTGTGTGTGTGTGTGTGTGTGTGTGTGTGTGTGTGTGTGTGTGTGTGTGTGTGTGTGCGTGTGCGTGTGCGTGTGCGTGTGCGTGTGTAGTAATAATAATAATAATAATAATAATAATAATAATAATAATAATAAACGGTTTAATTTTAATTTTAATTTACTTTATAGTTGCAGCCAGTTAGGCTGAAAATCTAGACAAATTTACACAGACAAATTTTACACAGACAATTTTTCCCCCCATTTTCTATCCTACTCGGGATGACAGGCCACCCTTGTGTGTGTGTGTGTGTGTGTGTGTGTGTGTGTGTGTGTGTGTGTGTGTGTGTGTGTGTGTGTGTGTGTGTGTCTGTCTGTCTGTGTGTGTGTCTGTGTCTGTGTCTGTGTCTGTGTCTGTGTCTGTGTGTGTGTGTGTGTGTGTGTGTGTGTGTGTGTGTGTGTGTGTGTGTGGTAATGAAGTGGCAGTGTTTATCTCCTTGGTAGGTGGGAGGTGACTGTACTTACTATTCAACAGCTGTCCTTTCGTAAAAGTTGAGTGGCCAGAAGGGTCCCCAATGGAGGGTGGTGCCAGCCAACTTGTTGCTCAGGGAACCGTACACGTCATTACCTGGTGAGCATGGCAGGTGTTGCTTCATAAGGGAGGAGGGAGGTTGGTGGAAGCACAGGACTTTGGTTTACATTATGTGTATCCGTTCATGATGCAAAAATGTCATGCCTATTGGTGGATGACGTAAGTGATCGGAAAGAATATTCTTATTACAATGAGGAAATAACAATGTTTTATAGGAAAGAATATATGGGGTCAATTCTGTTTTAGGATTGTTCTTTTGATTACTGTGTAGCTCAATTTCCACTCGTGAAACTATATATATGTATACTAT
>JAXIVD010004219.1:5000-37887 GCA_036785275.1 Cancer borealis | reverse complement strand
CTGAGCTCTCGACAAAAGTGGCTAGAGGGCTAAAACCAGTACCACAATACCGACCCCTTGGTATGCCGGACCATTATACCCAACACTGTGTATGTTGTACCATGCCCTTGGTACGCTGGACCATTATACCCCACACTGTGTATGTTGTACCATGCCCTGCATGGCTGCCACTTTGTGAAAACTTCCGAATGAATCCTGAATTTTTGCACCACATCTCCATGTCAGCTTTTTACACACAGACAACAAAAAAGAACCGGGAGCAACATGGAAGGACGTGCCAGGGCTTTTCCAGAAAGACATGAGAATACTTGTCATGCATGCAATTGCAAACATGGTCTCCTGAAACAGAAAATTAGAATCCTCATTGAGTTTGTTGACGACTTTATAAGACTTTTTTCCAGTATACCTAGTTGTAACATACAGGAAAAGAGCTATGCTCGTGCTGACTTGTCTCCATGTGTGTGTGTGTGTGTGTGTGTGTGTGTCTGTGTGTGTGTGTGTGTGTGTGTGTGTGTGTGTGTGTGTGTGTGTGTGTGTACATATATGTGTATGTGTGTAATTTTTGGTACTGTACAAACATATTGACACTGAAATATTTGGTTTATGCATATGGTACATTAAATTACGTGTAATGGCTTCACACACTCATCAATACTTTGTACCGACAGTCATAAAGGTTATGAAAAGGAGCAAATGGTAAATTTTCATCCCATCTCAGTCCCCAAACATCAGGCAGATCACTCCCTGCACTACTGACAGTCATCACCACTTTCTTGCTGCATGAATCCTGAATGACTATTGACACCTATTCCTATTAACTTTAGAAGTCTGCATTTACAGTTTGCAGAAATACTATTGATATCATTGGCTGTTTCTCACTGTTTGTATCTTTTTGTCAGGTCGTAGCAACGAATTTCTTCCTCAAGACAAAATTAGTGTGATACAGGTTACATTCCAGTTATGAAGACAATTGTTTATTGTAATATTGCTTGTATTAGTGAAAATTTAAGTACTGCAAGGTTGTCTAACTAACTGTTGAGAAAAGTTTTGAGGTAGTGAAGTGTAAGGCAAAATGTAATACAATCACGCTGCAATACTCTTTACTAGGTATTTCACATGATCATAGATAGACTTGACACATATTTTTTGCTTCAAATATGTTTTGTAGATCCCTCTCTTTTCTTTGGTTTCACTTTACTAGAGGAAAAGTTCAGTACCATTGTATCGTGTCAAAGACATGTTTTTGTAAACATAGCCTTTTCAATATTGTTTCTTTATGCACATTTGCAACAACTTCTGTAATATACTGCAGTGAGAGACAGTCTTGAGGGACTCCCTTGTTGGTTTCACCAGTAGCATTGATTTGAAATGCATCTCTATGTACAGATTTTGTGACTAATGCTTTTTAGAAATACATTCTACCAACTTATCTTTACCTATGAGCATTTGGATGAATGCATGTCTGACACTTTCTTATACAAAAAAACAAAGATTTATTTGTATTTCACAACATTATTAACTAATTTAGTATGTATTGAAGCATTTACAGCTTACATTAGTCTTCGTTTGAAGAAAACTAGCTGCATGCTGTGACACTACTGACATGCAGCATATGAAGTTGATTTCATCCTAGAGAGTCACCTCTGTAATTGCCTGTCATAATATCCCTCTTTCTTTGAGTAGTATTGCATTTTTAAAAATAATTTTTGCTGCAGACCATCGTGGCCTGTCAAGAGTGAGTCTGTATTATGTATGTTGTTCAGCTGTATTGCTGCTTTCAATGAACTCTCCTCTCCATGTCCCCCTCACTGTTTGCTCTCCTGTGCCGGCCCTCCTTCCTCCGTACCACGATAACATGATGGCGGGGATCTGCAGGGCAACTATAAGGTAGTGGTATGATGCCCGGCCATAGTTGCGGGGTGATCTCAGTGATTTTCCCTTTCTCTTCCCCTTCTTCCTTCATTATTTGGTTCATGCACATCAATTTCCATCATTGCACATTGTATAAGGTCTTAGTTATATTGTATATACATATTTGTATTGAACGCTGTACCTCTTAAATGTAAAAGGCAACCAAAAACATAAGTTAGTAAACTTGGATGTTAAACTAACACCATACTTGTAATGTGTAATTGATAATGGAGGCAGCTTCAATCAACATAATCTAAACCTGTAAGGTGAAAAAATATATACAGTATATGATTTTGAAAAATAATCATATATATTTGTATTTAGGAGGTACATGACAAAATTAAAATTTTTAAGATCTTTATTTAAAGTTTTATGCACAGTTCAGAATGTCTGCACTTTTTATTAATTTATAATTTTTATGTATATAATTTTACAATGGTTGTAATTCTTACATGTCACAGATTCTTGTAACATGATATATGACGATATTTGACACAAGTCCTGAGTAAAATTTTCCCAGTATATATATATATTTTATATATATATATATATATATATATATATATATATATATATATATATATAAAATTTTCCCAGTATATATATATATATATATATATATATATATATATATATATATATATATATAAAATTTTCCCAGTATATATATATATATATATATATATATATATATATATATATATATATATATATATATATATATATATATATATATATATATATATATACATATACATATATATATATATATATATATATATATATATATATATATATATATATATATATATATATATATATATATATATATATATACACTAGTTTTTATTGGCCTGACTTGTAGCTTGATGATAAATTACATTCCTTAGGTGAACTGGGACCCGTCAGTGGATGTGTGGTGGCACGAGGTGGTGTCTGCAGCAAGCAGTGAGTGCGACCCAGTCTGGATGGACACAGAGGAACCACTCTTCATGCTATACACAAGGTTAGTCATTCTGGCTTGGATTTTCCATTGTTGTTTTTCTGCACTGATCAATTTATTTACATATCAATTTGATGAGCACTGAATATGTATGTGTGTATGTGTATGTCTGTGTGTGTATGTGTGTGTGTGTGTGTGTGTGTGTGTGTGTGTGTGTGTGTGTGTGTGTGTGTGTGTGTGTGTGTGTGTGTTTTAAAGAAGCTGTTTCATATGATGCTACAGAACAATAATGTAAGAGACACATAATAGGAACTCCACCTTTCTATTTTCCATAATGTTTTCTCATAGCAATTGTCTTGGAAGTGGTTAGTTTTTGCATGTATTTCCTGTCATATGCCAAGGTAAATACAGGCAATGGGTTGAGTTGTTTGATGTTTCACTAAAATTTTGTCTTGCTTAACATCATCTTTTTATGTCCAGTGGGAGCACAGGAAAGCCCAAGGGAGTGCTGCATACTATTGGGGGCTACATGCTCTACACTGCAACCACCTTCAAGTACTCTTTTGACTACCATCCAGGAGACATCTACTTTTGCACGGCAGACATCGGTTGGATCACAGGCCACTCCTATGTCACTTATGGTCCCTTGCTGAATGGCGCCACATCGGTCCTGGTGAGACTGTTGCTTGGGAAAGGGTTTATCAGATTTTGGAATATTTAGATATGATGTGCATATTGCTAATTTGTTCACCTTATTATTGATATTGATATTACGTAAGTATTACTTGTATTTATGTGTGCATTATTATTAGATAAGGTTTTGCCAGTAAGATCCCTTCACCACAGGGCTCCTATGTAGGTATAGTTTATTCCCATTCAAGCAAATTTGCTGTGAATTTCTGATAATTTGGAAACTAAAGGTTAAGCAGAATTATAATTTTATGTATCTAATATGTGTTGTTGTCTGTATGTTTCAGTTTGAGGGTGTGCCTACCTACCCTCACACTGGCCGGTTCTGGGAGATCATCGAGAAGTACAAAGTAAGCAAGTTTTACACTGCCCCCACAGCTATAAGAGCCCTCATGAAGTTTGGGGATGAACCTGTGAAAAAGTGAGTTGATAATACTGAACACAATTATTTGAAGAAAAAATTAATTAAACATGAACTTGTATTAGAGACTTGGACATGGCACATAGCACAGCAGTCAAGAGTGTATATTTAGAAATGAGGTTTCTGAGAGGAGCATGAGGAATGACAAGATGGCAGTGTAAAAGTAATGAAAGCTTGTATGGAATGTGACATGGGCACTTTTACAAGTGGGCTGAAGTGTAGAGTGGTGGAATGGGTGAAAGAAAAAATACATTGATAAGGTTTGGTCATATTGAGAGAATGAATAAAAGAATTAGTGAAAAAAAATGCATGTGAGGGAAATTGAGGATCCTACTAGTGTGAGAGGAAAGTCACTTGAAAGATGGTGAGGATAGGGGAAAGAAATGATGATATAAGGGAAGGCCTTGAACAAGTAGGTGGAGGCTCTACTGTGGTCATCCATTTGGGTGACTTTCTGAGAAATAGAGAGGCAATGACTATAAACAGATCCAATTAAGAATATATTATTGAAGTTATAATCTATATGGACTTGTCTGTTCTCATTTGTGTATAGGTAACCTTTTTCCTAATAGAACCAGGGTTTGTATTATATTTCTTCAGCCATTGGATTATTTTCCTTGGTATCTTTCTTCCTCTCAAAGAACAAATTGG
This sequence comes from Cancer borealis, assembly GCA_036785275.1. Classification (NCBI taxonomy): domain Eukaryota; kingdom Metazoa; phylum Arthropoda; class Malacostraca; order Decapoda; family Cancridae; genus Cancer; species Cancer borealis. Next base: position 33,271 of record JAXIVD010004219.1, on the reverse strand, counting down.
CTTGAGGATCAAACACCTGTCTTCTTAACTGTTAGAAATTTAGTTTTCGCTTGCTTTTTGTGCATGGTATCAATTTTGTAAATGTTTCCTCCCACTTGAAGGTATGATCTATCAAGCCTGGCAGTGTTGGGAAGTGTTGGCGAGCCCATCAACCCTGAGGCATGGCTGTGGTACTACCGTGTTGTTGGTGATAGTAACGTCTCCATTGTGGACACTTTTTGGCAAACGGAGACTGGAGGCCATGTCATCACTCCTCTTCCTGGGGCCACGCCTTGCAAGCCAGGATCTGCTGTGAGTGCATCAAGCTTATTTAATAGAGATGAATGAAATATAGTCAGTCACATTTGACAAGACTGTTTTAGTTTTTTTTTTGTGATTACATGCTTGAAATATGATAGCTTTTGAGAAATGGTTTTAATCTTGAAGCTCAACAACAATCTAATGAGCAATGGTAAGTATTGTGTTTAAAGTTTTCCCTCCTTGGTGGTACAGTGTTTCCCCTTCTTTGGAGTGGATGTCTCTCTGCTTAATGAGGAGGGCAAAGAGATCGAGGGTGAGGGAGAAGGCTACTTAGTCTTCCGCCGACCTTGGCCAGGCATCATGCGTACTGTGTATGGCAGCCACCAACGTTTTGAAACGACCTACTTCCAAAAGTTCCCTGGATTTTACTGCACTGGGGATGGTTAATATCATTTTATGTTTTTGTATATATTTCTATAGTTAGTAGTTAGTTAATGAAAAAAGGAGCAAGCGCCAGACATCTAAGGTCATATGGCGCTATATTAATCTAAAAGGTAGACGGTATAGAAGAGGTGATGGTAAGGCAAATTATGGGGAGGGAAAGAGATATATTTCAAATTTTGTTATGCCTTCCTCTCTTTGAATTCCCTTCAAGTGTATGGCTACATGTCATCAGTTTTTCAATATAAAGTGCATCTTCAATAATTTATATTTTTGTACCATGATTTGTCATTGTCTTCCATGCATTTATAACTTGAATATGCATTATTAAAGAATTTACCTAGCTCCTTATTTTGTGGCCTCAGTTCATCCTTTTTTCCTGTACCTACTGCTTGCTGATTGAATACTTGAGCATTCCTGTTTATGTAGATATAGCAATACTTCTCCAAGAAATTTGTAGGAATTAGTCTCACCAGGTGTTGGAACTGGTGGGAGAGGCTATTACACATTCAGGTAGACCATCTTGTTACCGAGAAGGTCGGTCATGTCTTTAGAACAAAATTTTTATGTAAATTTGTGTCATTGGAGAAACTGATATAGATGATAACTCATACAATAAAGACATTTCCACATTGCTATGTTAGTTTGTTGTCCATAGGTGCAAGGAGAGATAGTGACGGCTACATCTGGGTGACTGGACGGATTGATGATATGTTGAATGTCTCAGGTCACCTCTTGTCTACAGCACAGGTATGTTGGAACTAACGTGAATGGAATTATAAATACTAGTAATAATATCACGTATATACTCTTATGAAAACTAGATTTGATGATTTACCTAACTTTAGACATTGATTAATATTTTATTTGGAAAAATTTGAGTTGTCAACAAAGTTGGAGTGAGATTTGGCTTGACTTCATCTCACTAAATAAGGGGTCACCTTCCATGAACAAAAATCATGGTTGAGTGAACAAAAAAATGTAGATACTATAGACTAAATGGAGAAAAATGGAGGAGGTATATAAATTAAAGTATATTTAATCCTTTGGAGGTATGGAAGAATGGAAGGTGAATTGAGAGAAAAAGCTGTACAAAGGAGGAAAGTGGTTGGATCATTGCACAAAGTTTTTATAATATCACAGAAAGTATTTAACCTTTCTCAATGGAAAATACTGATTTATTGTAAAACTACAAAAAACACCATAAACTTTGATTATATTCTTCAATGTTTATGCAATGTAATTCTTTTGTTTGAGTTTTATGAAATGCCATGTTTGTATCATCATTTATGGTTTTCAGGTGGAGAGCTCAATGGTTGAGCACCCATCTGTGGCCGAGGCAGCTTCTGTAGCACGACCTCACAACGTCAAAGGGGAATGCCTCTACTGTTTTGTGACTCTTACTGAGGGTAAAAGCTTTGATGACAAGCTTATTGCAGAATTAAAGAACAAAGGTGAGGACTTCATATTGTATGATATAGATTTTAGGCAGTATGTGATAGTTGGCTGCATGTTGGTTTAAAACTGATCTTAAGGCTGTGTTTACACCGAGCAAGAGAATATGTGTCCATTCTCCCTGAAATCAAATGCGTCGCTGTGTAGTGACTTGTCTCGAGTTGACGCAGTCGGTGTAAATGGAGATGCGTCAAAATGAATCGCATCAAATGACGACGCGACTCGCTCAGTGTAAACGCAGCCTAAGTATGACCAAGTAGTGGTCTTGCTGCTCCCAAACCATGTCATAGGTCACATAAATGAATTAGTCATGCACGAGATGTATAATGTATGCTTATTTGGGATCATATCATACAGGTAACTTGTTTTACGCTAGTATTGTGTTCCTGGAGTGTTCGAGTATTTCATGTTTTGTGTAATGTAAACATGATTTTCCCATATAATGTAAATACATGTAAAATCTATTCCTTTATTCATGAGACACTATGAATTTTGATGACCAAGACTTTGAGTTAAATCAGTTTTCATCTATGTATGATAGTCGCAGAAATAGGCAACAAAATTTATCTATATATCATACAAACCAGGAATTTGTTTGTTGAACCTACTATTTTCTGTTATTGCAAGACGGAAGTCAAGAAAAAATGTAAAAAATGAGAAAAAAGTCTCATGCTCTTAGAGTCACACAAGCTCATAGTACTGTAATATAATTTCAAGCTTGTCTTTTAATTTTAAATAACACTGAAGTAATATATATACTTTTAATTACAGTTCGAGCTAAGATTGGACCCTTTGCCACACCAGACTTCATCCAGCTTGCACCAGGCCTACCAAAGACTAGGTCTGGCAAGATTATGAGACGAGTGCTGCGAAAGATAGCAGTGGGAGACAGGGATTTTGGTGATATCTCTACACTGGCTGATCCAAGTATTGTTGAAAAGCTCTTTGAACTCAGACCAAAGGAGAACAAAAAGTAATTTGACACTGGTAGAAACTATATGAAATTAATTTATATTTTGATTATAATTTGTATTAAATTGCAGGGTATGTACTTCAAATATCAAATATTTTGTTTGATTAAGTTTAGTAGAGTAATCAAACAATTGTCAGTGTTCATAAGATTATGTAATACATATCCTTTATGCAGTACTGGTGTCCTTAGCCACAGTGAATGGAACTTGCTGGTGTGCTGCTCAGTGAGTCATCTCACAGGTTCAGGTTCAATGATACCAGATAGGTACCATTTAAGTTAAGTATCTGTTTTGGTTGTGGAAATAGTATAATTTTTTGTTGGGATCTTCACTTTACAATATCCTTAAATAATTGTTCAAAATTTTCATGGATAAATTTCAACTGACTGTTTCATTGTTTCTGTCTCTTGATTACGGCAGCTGAGTATCATTCCTTTTCTTTTTTAGTGTCAAAATGTCATATGATGACAATGTTAAAATAAAGCTATTTTTATATTTTGATATTTTATATTGTTCACATTAATTATTATTACAAGCCCTCTAGTTTGTATTTTTATTTATTTTGATGGCTAGCATTGAGTGAAGCAATAGTAATGCAAAAGTGACTCCTACTGATTAACATCAATTGATGTGAAATATGAAATCATGTTTTCATCTTCATATACATACTTTCCCTGCGTGGAAAGGAAATTTGGATGAGTGTTCCTAGAAATATAGACTCTGCTTATGGCCTTTCTGAAGATGCCTTCCTCAGGTCCTAATAGAGTTAAAATGAATATGGGATCTTGAGGAACAAGCCCGTCCAGATGCAGCATCAGAAACTAAACTGGAGCTCTCAAGAGCCAAGTTATGGGGTATTGTAGCTCAATGTTAAGGTGAAGGATAGAGTGCCAGAGAGTAGACTGAAATTTGAGATGCAGTCCTGAGGTAGGATTTTGACAAACAAGTTGCGCACAATAATGTGGCTTGGCAACCTGCCATCATGGCAAAGGCTAACTCCTGCAAACACGGAACCTGCCTTTCAAAACAGTGATCATGAACAAAGTTATATCTTGACATAACCATTGCAAAATTTTACTACCAAGCTTAAGATCAGGTGAAAACTTGCATATAATAAAAGGCATGACAAATTTAGAATTAAAAATGTTGATACAAGATAATGTGTCATTGCTATAGTGCTCTAAATATGATAATGAAAACAAGGAATATAAAAAGAAACCTTATTTGAAATATTTGATGTTTTTATCACCACATACAATATGACCAGATCAAATGCATTTCCTCCGACTTGGAGTGCAACCATTCCAATATTTTGACATCAGTGCTTAATAATTACTGGATCAAGGAGTCTTGACTTTGAAAGCATGATAATTAAAGAACATAAAATTTGCCAATTTTATGGGACAGCATAATAGCTTTTCAACTGTTATTTTCTTTTGAAAGTTTTAAGTCTCCCTCAACCTGTTTTTCTTTTAAGGAATAGAACTGAGATCACAATAATAAGATCAATGAAAAAATATCCTTTTCGACCAATGTACCAAATTGCAAATAGTATTTAAAGATAACTATAATATTACGAAATACATACATCTTAGTGCCATGCCCTGTAAAAGAGGTAAATGTGTTAGTGACATGTGCACATACACACATAGGAAGACATGAAAACATTCAATATTTCTAGAAAATTGGATATCAAGATTAAAATTAATCCATGCAAACTTTACTCTGCGGGAGTTTTGTGTACTATTGTTAGGGAGTTGTCACCAAGCTGTAATAAGTCTAGTCATGGTGGGAGTAATCAAGAACAACAGTATTTTCTTAGCAATTCAAATATATTAAATATAGACAAATGGTTTGTATAGAGAACTGGTTTTATGATTCTTTACAATGTGTAATAACAAATATAACTAACATTATAACTTGAATTTAACAGTATATGTTATTTCGTATTCAGTACACTAATGAATTAGTTTCTGCTAGTACAATTTTGTTTTTCTATATGAATGAGCTCAAAACATAATACCTTATGATACTCATGAGAGACAAATGAGATGGGAGCCACTGTCCACTCTAGTCATGTCCTCTGGTAAAAAGAAGCAAAGGACACTTCAAACTAAAAGACACAAATTATAATAATGAATTAAGTTCTACGACAGTATGTGATGTGATGTATAGAATAGGGCAAGACGTTTGTTCAAATGTTGACTAAAGTGTTCTTGTTCCAGTTGATAATTATTTAGTTGTCTGTCAGATGTTTATGAGGAGTCTATAATTGTAGGTATTGCTGAAGTTGATGACTGAAACTACTTGTTGAATGTTATGTTATGCCTGGTATGTTAGTCTGTTGCTAAAGGTCCTGTGACAAAGTGTGGTGTCCTTAGAAAATTATGAACATTATTGGTATAGGAAGGTCAGTATTCTAAAAAAACAAAATATAAAAAACTAAAAAGGCCTTGGAAGAGCAACAGTATGACATAGTGACATAACAGATTTTAATGGTTAACCTCTAATTGTGAGTCTTGTGACCTGCACTCTTGTCTCCCAAAGTGTGTACATAACAACATCTAGTTCTTGGCCATGTAACTATGTATGTACTCTGGATGCATGTTTCCATTATGATGTGCATACAAAAACCAGGAATATGGTAAGTGAGGATATTTTCAGTTTAATATTTATGGAGTATGTGTTTGACTGACTGGGTAAAAAAAATTCTGATAGCAAGATCTATAAGGAGAAAAAACAGCCTTTAATTTGGAAAGTCATATTGCAGGAATTAGATCATAGGAAGTGATATACAATAAATTATTTATGATGTAAGAAATAGTAGCATTTGTATATTTATGATTGTGTTATTTGCTTGGGTAAGAGCTTCCCTGTTGAAATTGCACATAGGAAAGGTTGATTATAGTTATTGTGTGTTGATGACTAAATAAAGAAAAATAAATAAGTGAACGGTGCACATTTTGGGAGGTTAGCCACTAGGGACCTGCACTCAATAGGAAAACATAATGGGACTGAAGGAAAAAAGGGGGACTAAGTGTTGTAGAAATATCTTGTATTTACTAAATAGCTGTACTTGTATTGAAATATTTTTTGCACATTGAAGTTAGATTTGCACATTAGTATACTAGTTGAAGTGTGTGGATGGGAAAATAATGAATTTTAATTAATTCTCACTGGCAATTAATAAATGAAGAAATGCTGTTTATATTGAGTCTTGTTCAAGTGAAAATTTGGTTAACCAATTTCCAAGTACTTGTAGTTTTGGTTGTATTTATTTCCATTGTACCTAATTAGAGGTTAGTTATTAACTTATACTTGATTATAGTTTTACCAGAGGGTGTAACTTCTGTGATTAATGGAGTTCAATGGGTCATCTACTAGCTCCCATAATATTGCTGGCAACAACTTTTAAGAAAGCCCAACATATCAAAGTCATGCTGAATGTTATTATTTACATTCCAGTGTCTTAGTTTAGTGACAACCTTCTGGATTATTCTTATGTACTTATTTTTTGGGGGATTAAATAAGAGTGAATCTGAATGTGTATGGTATGGTATGAATACCCTTTCTCTTTTTCTCTCTCTACTTTAAGGTTTCAGTAATTACGCGGCATCTCATAATAGGAAACCAATTAAAGCATCCATCATCAGCCAATTCTTTTTTTCTATTGCATTAATCTTACTACTCTTTTAGTCCAGTGAAAACAAACCAAAAAATATACATAACAAGGCTGCAGGACATCATTAACATCGTGGAGTGAAGCAAACTTTTTACATTGAAATATGTTAGAAACGAAAAAAGTGAAAGGCATTCGAAATAATCATACGAGAACATATTAGAAACATTGGCAACTTCGGGCGGCGTCTGGCATGGTCGGCGCGGCGCATCGGCTGCCTCGCCTTCCCTCACATAGTCTGCCAGATACTTCCAAGCTGGGTGGAGTAGCAGCACTTATCTCTTGTGGTTGTATTTGAGCTCTATCCCCCACCACGCTAAAGAACCATGGAAGGCTTCAAGCACATCCCGGTCAAGCTCGGGGACTTCAGTGTTATCGACCAGGAATTCAACTCCATCCGTGAGAGGTTTGATACAGAAATGAAGAAGATGGAAGATGAAATGTCTCGCTTCCGAAATGAGCTGATGAATCGGGAGTCTTCTCTCTTCCAACGCTCCATGCTTACTTCTAGGTAATGGCCCTTGTATCCATGAATAGTTTTAGTCGTTTACTACTCATAAGACATCATAAAGCGAGTTGACATGTTTGACTTACAGTGACAGGGGTTGAGGAGTGCAGAGGTGTTTTTCTTAGGCCACCCATGCACCGGGAGGGGCAATGTAAACACGGAGGTGGGGGAGGAAGGGGGAACCTTGCTTTCATTCTGCCATCCCTTGTGGTTGGTCCTGTTCCCTGAAGACTTAACCGGCAGTAAAGACTGGCAATTTTTATGACATTGGGTCCTTTAGATGCTGAAAGGCTGGTATGTGGTGCTAGGCCGGCTTTTAGGTGTGAGAAAGTTAATGTTGTTTAGTAAGCTACGGTCTAGCTATCGATGCCCATTGTTGTGTTATGCTATATGCAGAATTAGTTATCTGACTTAAAGACACAGTGGCCTTCAACTTCATGATATTAGGTGCAACATTTTTAGCAGCCGCATGCAATCTTAGGATTCGAAGCCGCGTAACAACGTTTATAGATTACATTACAGCACATGTCATGTATGCTGAAGTGGGAACTGTTCTTCAAGGGAATACGTAAGGGTACCACATATGTACTTTCCATGAGAAAACGAGAACTTAGCAAGGTCACATTGACTAAGGGTCGTACTGTTTACTTTGTGTATTACATTTCACCGCAGTATGCTTTTAACCAGTCTGCAATAAGAATTTCGTTATATTGACGTTATATTGACGTTATATTGACGTTATATTGTACGGTGTTCCAAGGATTTAATGTTTTCAGTTAAAAGTATTGTTAACACGATTTTTTTTAGGCAAACGAAAACGTCTAGTTAATTAGGGGTTAAGCTTCAAGGAATTTCCATCATCCCATGTTTTCCGAGGCCTGTCTGTCAGTAAAGGTTATCCCGCTTTACGTGGTACCCAGCAGCCACTAAAGCAGACAGACCTCCATGTAGCAGGTATTAACTTAATTTATTTTAACCTTTTGCAGTCACGAAGATTTGTCTACACATCTCTGTGTAGAATTCATTATAACAGTTTGCTGTTTTTCGCTGAACGAATCAGACGTGTTCGTTATTGTCATGCAATGTCGTTTTTAATGCGTTTGCTGCCTCCCTTCACCACTCCACCCTTGGGTTGGCCGACTGACGCTTGCTAAGCTTATTTACTGCAACAACAAACCACATATATATTTATTATATAAGCCATTAAATCATTGCTTTATCGAATGGTGCGAGGTGAAGGCGACATTTTTCTCAAGGGCCAAAATAATTGCCACACCAGCAGCCAGGTTACGGTTTCATTACGTAAATGTTAGGAGGTCGATGGATCCACCACAGTTATTACAGAGCCTTGCATCGCTTACCTTTTATAGGAGTTGATATGACATTCTTGTACTGCGTTTTATTGTTGCGGAAATGTTACTGCCATACATCCACGTACATGTCACTGACAGACTTACGTACACATGTATGCACACCGGAAGGTTATTGAGAACGTCATTGAAAGATGAGGGAGAGGAGTGCTGGTCCACTGCTTTTAAGTGGAGAGATAAAATAAGAGAGCGTGAAGAAGCGCCTGATGATATGGCGTGGTTGAAGGGTGTCAAGTGTTCCGTGGGTGACGCCCTTCGTGGCAAGGTTTCGCCCTTTTCTGCGACGCCACGATGAAGGGGTTGGTTTTTGGTACACTCCCTGTTCCCCCTTCCCCCTTATGCACTGCTACCCTCACCCACCCATGTAGTGCCCAGTTGGAGCATATACACACAACCCTCCTTTTTGTGTCCCTTCCTGTTTCCCTTCCTCTTCCTTCTTTCCCCTGTCAGCGGAAGGTTGTCCTACTTAGCTCACGGTTTTTGTAAGTTTATAGTTTTCTCTCTCTCTCTCTCTCTCTCTCTCTCTCTCTCTCTCTCTCTCTCTCTCTCTCTCTCTCTCTCTCTCTCTCTCTCTCTGCATGGTTAATGAATTTCTCAGTAGCTTTCTTCGTTATAATTGTTGTCGTCAGCAGACCTTGAATGTATGACCTGTAATCCACGAAAATGATCAATACTGCCTCAACACACGCAACACTTATCATGTAGAAGTTGAATAACCGTTCCCCTCACCCTAACACACTCAAGACCTTCCTTCCCTTACATATGTGCAAGGTTCCCTCACTTTCCTTCCCCCCTGTCCCCCACCCAACACACAGTGCCAGCTTGACTGACCGCTGAGCCACTGCGATACTTTGTCTGTCACCCTCGGTTTGACATGAGCCACAGTCCCTTCATCTGACGTCTCCAAGGGTTAAACTGGGGAGAGGAGGTTCTAGAATCTAGGGGAGAGAGAGTTGTCGCCTGAGGGGTGAGCGTGGTGTGTATATGTTTGATATAGGAGTGTCAAGTGTGTATGTTGGAGGAGGAGGAGCAGTAGGAGGTGGTCAGTGCGACTAGGTGGTAAGGGGAAAAGTGTCGTTCCAACAATCTCCTTCCTGCTCTCTGCCAGAACTCATTTAGGTTTTAGGAGTCAGCTTTGCCACGTGCTCTCGAGGCTGAGGGTGGCGCGCACACATGCTCAGACATTGACTCAACACTTAATGGGAAATGCGGGATGGTAATTTTAGAGTGTTCATTTTGTTGTTTTAGTTGATTTTCTTTATAATGTTTTATATCAGATTTTGCTTCACGTCATTTAAACATGTGAATTCTGAGAAATATAGATCAAGGATGTCCCTTTACAACTAACTATTCAAATCAGAAGCAAAATGGAGATGAAATAATCTCTCTCTCTCTCTCTCTCTCTCTCTCTCTCTCTCTCTCTCTCTCTCTCTCTCTCTCTCTCTCTCTCTCTCTCTCTCTCTCTCTCTCTCTCTCTCTTTCTCTCTCTCTCTGCCTTTAACCATGCATACTTTACAATGATTTCAAAGTTGGACCTAACGTTGGTAGATGGATGGGAAGTGCCTCTTTATATCTGTGAATCTTTTTCCTCTGGCCAGTACACAAACAGCATAGCATCAGTAAACACGGATGCTCGCAAGCACTCAAACCGACCCAGATAGTGCGCTGTGACTTGGCTGAAGGCGGAGGGAGGGTGATCAGGATGGGTGGGTGGGTATCGGCCAACAAGTCCATAGCAGCTGTTGAGTCTGGCTGCTGCTTCGCCCTTTTCCAGTAATGGGTGGAGACGTAAAGCGATAAATTACGGAACAGGACACTGGTATAGCATTACTTAACGAGACAAGTTTCTTTATTATATATTTGTTTTGTTTTTTTACGGAAAATTTCTATTAGTCTAGATATCTTGCACACGTAACACCTTTACTACTGAAACCCGCAGGAATTTTTATGACGGATTTTTATGTTTTTGTTTTATGAAACTTGATAGCCTCTTAGCACATGCTTGTGATATCTACGTACCTATTCTGGTACGGTGACTCTAGGCAGAATCAAGTAGGAGTACTTTCGTGCGGGGCTGTCGTAGTCTACTCAGTGTTAAGACTTCATTACCGCCTCTGTTCTATTGTTTTCCCAGTTTTATCCCTCCATCCTCTGCGAAGTTACTATAAATAACAAGTGGCGTGAGTGTTGTATCACAGCCCCCTTCCTTACCCTCCCTATGCCGTCATGCTAACAACTAGCGCCTCTTTTGTCCACCCTCATACACCCTCTACTTCTTTCCATCCTGCCGCGTCACTCCTTAGTGGACTACGTGTATGTATTTAATTCTTATTGCTTGTTAGATTTATGATTTATGATTTATGATTGGTTAGAATTTAAGCAAAGCATACATAGTATCGTATTTCTTCGAATAGTCCCCGTCGGTATTCGTATGCCTCGTACCCTCTGGAACACAGATATTTTAACACTTAAGACTTCTTATCCTCCTTCTACTACTCGTCATCAACTTCCACAGCTTACATCGACACATCTTTAGCGACCATATAATGTATCAGCTTGTTCTCATTAACTTGCTTATCGGAAGTTAAAGGTCGTCCAAAAGTGGCGATGATAAAAATATCCCTTCTTCGAGTGTTTTATGTACTGAATAACAAGCAGTTTCCGTCCGGCGTACCACAGGAGGTAAAACAGACGACTGTTCATATACCACGTTTGTTAAAGAGCCTTGTTGTAAGCTGACTTGACTAAACATTGCGCATTCTTACTCAATTCTGCAACCGTTTTGCCTCCTTTTTTTTTGTTTGTTTGTGTGTGTGTGTGTTGGTGGGGGAGGGCGTGCATTATGTATTATAGCCTCGCAATCCTATGTCGCGTGGCAGGGACTGGGAGAACCTTTGGTTGTATTAGGGAAAGATTAAACCAATGTTGCCGGGAAGAGGAGGAAGTAGGATAATTAAGTGGATGTTGTGTTGCCCATGCTATATACCCTGGTACGCTTCACTGAGGTTGACCAGGTTCTAGAAGTGACAAGGGGTGATTCTTGTGCCTGTGCGCGTGCATGTCAAGTAGTGGAGTGCGGCCCAAGGTTGCGAGTAACAAGGCTCCGGGTGGTGGTAGTGTTGCGTCACCTTGCACCTGACTTGGCCGCCTGCCCGCCACTCCGCATCCCTACCGGAGACGCCCACACCTTCCTTCACTACAACCGACACTTTTGTTTGTTTGTTCTTTCGTTGTCTTGCTCATTGCTGGGATACCTTTTATGCACGGCGCCCTGGAATGTGGCACCGCCCATGTCACGCCCATATGAACCTGCCCACGCCCATCTGCTCCTCCTCGCAACACTAACTTATATGCACAACCAGTTTAATTTTTTTAATGTAATTTCTTATTTTATTCATTTTACGTCACAGACGTTTTTTTTTCCCACATTCCATCGTAAGTGATTTATTTTTGTCTTACGTTATGTAGTGCGTACGTACAAACACCACTTTTTCTTTCTTTTACTACCTAACCTTTAAAGGAATAACTTCGCGGACATTCTTTCCATGGACAGGTTGTGCAAGGTATGAGTCAGGCCTGGCGGAGGAGAGGTGGTAGCGGTGATGGTGGTAGGGGTAGGTAGGGGTAGGAAGAGGCGAGGATCCTTCCGGCACGGCTTACGTTAGAAGAAGAGTGGGTGTGGTGTTGAAGTTTGATTTGATTGAACGGTGTAAACATTGGAAAGCAGTGGATGCTTTCTTGAAGGGAGATGTATTGTAGGATGACGTTTTGCTTCGTTGAGGGTTACGGGGAGGTGGACGTGGAGTTATATTTTTCACGTATAATTATTACAAGGTGGAATAATTGACTATAAAGTTATGTTACTTCGCATCTGGTTTCTTGAGAAAATGGATGACGTGTTGAGTGTCCTTCAGCCTGTGGGGACCAGGTGGTTGTGCCGCCTCGCTGCCTCCGCTGCAGCAGGGTTCCGAAGGTCACTCTTCGTATATGGTGTTACAATAGAATTACCTGAGATGAGTCCAAAGTGGGGGCCTTGAAGCATGTCCTGGGTGAAGCCGATTTGAAGCGTGACTCAATTGGAAGTGAATCACGCCTGAAGGGCTGGACGAGGGTGACTCACTTCACAAGGCAAGTGGAGGAGGGGCTTTCGGTTCCCTGCTGCCGTTGACCCAGGTAGTTAGACCTCAAGTACCTATTAAGGTTTCTCGTAAATGCGTCTTTCAGGGGGACGTTTGGTCTAGAAAGCTACGTCACCAATGTGGGGTTAGGTGTGTGGGGCAGGGCAGCGGGCCTTACACTGGAACAGCACCTTACTGAACCCCACCAGAGAATGCATGTCGTCACGCAACACTAGGAATAATGACCTTCTTCTCCTTCTCTTCCTCCTCCTCGTATTCTTTGCTGGCTTGTCTTCTCCCTTCATCCTCACCCCGCCGCCCCGCACCCCTCATAGTGACGTGATGCATTGCAGTGAGTAATGATCGCATCAGTGCACGTGTGAAGGGCGAGGCGCTGTGGATGGCGATTTGAACTGTGTGTGTGTGTGTGTGTGTGTGTGTGTGTGTGTGTGTGTGTGTGTGTGTGTGTGTGTGTGTGTGTGTGTGTGCGCGCGCGTGTGTGCGTGTGTGTGTGTGTGTGTGTGTGCGTGTGTGTGTGTGCGCGCGCGCGTGCGTGCGTGCGTTTGCGCGCGCGCGCGCGCGAGAGAGAGAGAGAGAGAGAGAGAGAGAGAGAGAGAGAGAGAGAGAGAGAGAGAGAGAGAGAGAGAGAGAGAGAGAGAGAGAGAGAGAGAGAGAGGGCGGGGGCATGTTACGCCATTTTCTTATAGTACTTGAGGAAGAAGTTATTAGAAGTTTTGGCAATGATTTCTTTAAATTTCTACATATTCCACACCACCTACACGTCCTCCTCCCACCTAGTTCCCTTTAGCTCAAAATACACGAGTGACAGGTGGGCACACACCGAGGAAGGGGCGGGGCGGCGTGGATCTTCAGCAGAATTTACTGTGTACGAGATTAACTGACTATATCGCGGCCAAGTTTGTGAAGCTGTCAAGTATTTGCTTCACGGCTACTCGAAATGTATCTTAGTAATTGTTTTAATAATAGAGAGAGAGAGAGAGAGAGAGAGAGAGAGAGAGAGAGAGAGAGAGAGAGAGAGAGAGAGAGAGAGAGAGAGAGAGAGAGAGAGAGAGAGAGAGAGAGAGAGAGGGATGCATCTCCAAGCTTCTAACTCAATAACACTCTGGCCTCATCCTCCCCTTTGGAGGGTGGTGGGTAGCTGGTCATCCGTTAACTCGAGGATCAGGTTGCCATATGATCCTTTCCCAGGTCGGGCCCAGCAAGGCGCGGGAAGAAGGGGCGGGGCTCCTATCATGCCGATTGTCAAGGTCAGAGCCGTCGCTGCCTATGGGTGCTGCCAAGATAGATATTTTAGGCTCAGGTCTCCTCTGCTTGCTGACGGTCCAGGGTTCGTGTGGTCTGTCCTGTGGTGACGCACAGCAGGGGGAGGGGGAGTGTCCTGGTGTGGGTAGGCGGCAGGGGCGTCCAACACGTACCGCAGCTGCCTATAGGGAAACGGCAACGGTTGTGGCTGTGAAACCTGTGCTCTCTGTAAAACCTTGCACAACGTGGGAACCAAGTTTTCGTTCTCATCAGAATCGTTCTGTGCGCACACCTGTGACCTTGAGCAAAGGTGCAATCAATCAACCGCCGGAGTCACTCTTAAGGTCGTTGGTGCCCGCCGGCGAAATCCAAGCGTCCGTGGGTACAACAGGGTAAAAATGACCTCCCCCAAAAGCACCCTCAATCTTTCCATCTTCCAGAGAGTCTAGGAGGGCAAACAAAAGCCTTATAACCCTTGTGTGTGTGTGTGTGTGTGTGTGTGTGTGTGTGTGTGTGTGTGTGTGTGTGTGTGTGTGTGTGTGTGTGTGTGTGTGATGAGAAATAGCCTTGTCTTTGATAAATGATGCACTAAAATAAAGTCTTGTGACCCGCGAGTGACCCGGACTGTTGGTGGCCAGGTGGTGTGTCAGACGCGTTGATGGGGTGTGAAGCTACGTAAGGGTTGCACGCCGCTGAAGGAACACAGGAGCAGGACAAGCCTAACCTCGTGTAGTAATTACCTTTGAAGTGTATTACAATCCTATCTCCAAACCTCATCCATATTTGGGCACCACTCCCATGCAAAAAGACGCCTGCACTCACTCCATGTAATGTATTCTAGTCACATGTAACCATACGTTAAATAAGGCCCACGTACACACGCCCATACTAACGCCCTTGCACAGCTACACACAACACACGGCTTACACATGGACACCCACATACAACATACACGAGAACATGTATACCCTTGAATCACACCAAGTATACACACACCATTTCACACACAGCTAATTTGGGAAGTAAAGGTAAATGTATTCCCCCTCCATACCCTCCTACCCTTCGCGACGCCCTTCTTCGTCTCCTCCAGGCCATGTGAAGCACCCAAAGCCAAACAACTAGGCCGTTTTGGGGGATGGCGAAGCAGGTAAACAGTGAGTCACCCTTCCTTTGTGTGAGGCTGTTGGATGGTGGGCTAGGGGTAGGGGTAGGGGTAGGGATGCATGACGGTGGGAGGGTATTCTAAAGCAGCCTTCCTATAGGAAGGCTGCTTTAGAATCTTATTTGAGACGAAAAGATAATTTGGAGCGGCGCCCCCTCATCCCTGTTTGTGTGTGTGTGTGTCACGCAAATATTGTGGTGGACTTGTTTGTCTTTCCGTTCTTCACGTCTGCCTCCCACCACCACGCTGTTCGACACACAAATCTGGCCAACCTTCTCAACCTTCCCGAAAACACCAGCCTCCATTGTTTCCACATATCTTCGTTCATATAATTTAGTTTTCATTGTACATCACATTTCTCAGAAGATGAAAGAAAACGCCGCTTTGTGTTCGTGGGTCGTGGGTGAACATTGCTTTGGTGTGGTGGCGAGGGACACCGTGGGAATGTTTGTGTGATGTTCACTGAATAACGGTGGTATTGATTGGGCCTCCCCGTTTTTCTTTCTCCTTCAGAAGACTCTCTGTCGCCTTGCCCAACGTAGTGGTACAGTGGTATGTGCGAGTGGGGCGGGTAGGGTTGGAGTGGGTGGTGGGTGTATTTTGGTGTGGATGTATTGATCAGGGTGGTCACACTTCCTACAACCGGCGTGGTAGCACAGAATAGTGTCCTTCCATACAAACCCATCTCTCAGCTTTACAACTCAAGCCCTAACTCAAAATTATGGGTGCGTTTTCATATAATATCTACCCATTGAATGAATAAGTAAGGCTGGAGGAGAGTGTTGGAATCACTGGAGGCAAACTGGAGATTAGGAAGGTAATGGGCTGGAGAGGCTAATTTTACACCGCCTGCCATGAAGGGAAGGAGGGAAAGCGGTGGGAAGACCTATTTTGTATTCATCGACAGCATTGTATAGCTATACGTATTCGTGTGTACAGCTGTGAATGACACATATACAAACACATATACACACATACAAGCTTATTTATATAATTGAGTTTACAACTTAATCTTTATTCTTATACATAATGAAACCATGAATGCATGGTTATGGATCTTCTGTCAGAGGATTCGAATTAAGGTTAAGAGTTTTCTGTCCTACTTATAGTCGTTTCAACACTGACATTTTGCGTTGACTTTTATTCTTTTGTGATTTTATTTTTTTATGGTTCGTCGCGGGGCAGGTGGTCGGGTCGCATGGTCGGGTCGGGTTCACATGGTGGTTTAGGTGTGTTGTTCTTCGTAGGCTTGTCTGAAGATAATGGGAACTTTCCTATTATTGGCCCTCCAACATCCTATTCCAAGGCATTCCCTTTACAAGCACACACACACACACACACACACACACACACACACACACACACACACACACACACACACACACACACACACACACACACACACACACACTCTCTCTCTCTCTCTCTCTCTTTGGCTCGATAACAGGAAGTGTTTTACAATTCATCTTTGCTTAACGTCTCGGCTTCCACGTTTCTTTTTTCTCTATAACTTTATGTAGGTATTACCGCATCTCCACTTGCCTCCCATGAAACCTGTTTGGACTTGGACGCGTAGTGTGGGCATGCTTGTGGGTGAGTGTGGAGTGTGGAGTGAGAGCACAGCAGGGGTGAGGGTAGCCTGCCGTGCGGTGCCGTGGTCATGTTATTGTCTTTGTAATGCCGCCTCGTAGTTTTCCAGTTTATATTTACCTAAATATGTTTTTTTTCCCCATTTTTGTATGATATAGTCTTAGGATGCTGATGTAGCAGTATTTATTTGTTTATTTATTCATTATTGGTCTACAGTTTATACCCGAGACTAGTTCGAATGACTTAATTAATTTATGTCTTAATTTATTTGTTTATCGCGATGATGTTACTTTTTTTCCCCTAACATCAACCCAAATTTGAAAGGAAATAGAAAAAACTTTACGATGCAGTAATGTGCTTGGGAGGCAGAATAATGAAGACACGAACAGTTTGGATACGAATGTTTTGCAGTGTCAGCACAGTTTTGATGACAAGCAAGCAAACATTTTACATTTTTTAGGACGAGTAGAGTAAAGCAACGACTGGGTGTTCGTGTTTCTCAAGAAAAATAAACCACAGGTATGTGTGTGTGTGTGTGTGTGTGTGTGTGTGTGTGTGTGTGTGTGTGTGTATGTGTGTGTGTGTGTGTGTGTGTGTGTGTGTGTGTGTGTGTGTGTGTGTGTGTGTGTGTGTGTGTTCTTAACTATTTTTACAGGTCTGTCAAAACTCGTTTGGTCTCGATTTTTAACCATTTTGTCATACATTTCTTTAGATTTATGAACGTTTTTGGCACAATTTAATTTGTCAGTACATTCCACTGATCAACTGCTCTATTTCGAAAACGGAATTTCCTTTGCTACATCCTTAGATATCTCTTTTTTACTGTGTCCTCTTGGTATTAATGAACTTCCCATATGATATCTTAAACTCAGTGACATCTATCGCCCTTTTTCTGTGGTAAATTTATTCAACTATCATATGCCACCCTTTTTATTTTATTTCTTCTTGAAAATCACGTGCTGGACTCGTGATCGCACCACACACCTCGTCCCCTAGCTGAAGCAAGGGGTTTGTGTGTGTGTGTGTGTGTGTGTGTGTGTGTGTGTGTGTGTGTGTGTGTGTGTGTGTGTGTGTGTGTGTGTGTGTGTGTGTTGGACTCAAGCAGGGTAGCGTGACGGGTGTAACTCAAGCACCGGGGAAAAGCAGTCCGTCAGCCTCGCCTACCCTCTCACCACCCTTTCGCCCTGCCAACTGCCTCACCTCGGCAGCTGCCATAAACACATCTCCAGTTCTGCCCTCCATCTAACCGTCTGGCGTTATATTAGAAGCTTCTATCTTATAATCTTATGCCGCCTGAAGATTATTTCGTCTCGTCTACTCTTTAATGTTCTATGCTACTAAAATGGTGCGAGACGTGCGTGATAGGAACTGTCTGGGCTGCGTGCTCGACCGTCGTCAGTCGTGTGTCTGGGACGGTCAGGGATAATCCATAAGTTCAATGACCTACCTTAACCTCCCTTATATGCTCTCTCTCTCTCTCTCTCTCTCTCTCTCTCTCTCTCTCTCTCTCTCTCTCTCTCTCTCTCTCTCTCTCTCTCTCTCTCTCTCTCTCTATTCCATTACCAAATGTTTTCAAGAGAAGCAACAATTTAGCGAAGACCGTAGAGCGACAAAGTTGATGTTATCTCGGAAACAAATTGATAATGTCTACCAATCTCTTAACACAAAATATTATTCAAGAAATATTATGACACATTATTGTCAGGGTATCGACGATGGAAATAAAGTCAATACTTGTTTCAGAATATAATGAATGAACGGATAGAGTCGAGGTTAATTATCCTCATTCGATACCTCATCTCGGACAGTGAAAGAAGTGATGGACTGAAACTTGTATGCGGGTGTAACATGCAGGGTTCACCAAGCACGTATTCTTGTGTAATGTGTCGACAGAAATTCTACATCGAATGGAAAATGCGATATTCGCTGAACTGTAGAATTGGATAATATTTGCAGTAATAGAGGATAAGGAACATGACCTCGTATAATGCTGAGAGAGAGAGAGAGAGAGAGAGAGAGAGAGAGAGAGAGAGAGAGAGAGAGAGAGAGAGAGAGAGAGAGAGAGAGAGAGAGAGAGAGAGAGAGAGAGAGAGAGAGAGAGAGAGAGAGAACAAATTCTTCTTTTACGATTGAGGAACATGTCGGTGGTGACGGAGGCAAGTATGGATGGGCTAAATCGGTTCGAGGGGCGTTGAAGGGAGGGTGTACGGAGTGGATGGGGGAAGTGAATGCCAGACCCAGAAAGGTTGTTAGTTGGCACCACGCCAGCCTGTTGCCACCCCACCCCCACCCCCATGGCTATCCCCCAGGTACATGCACAGCCTCCTTCACGGTGATGCATCAATTTTGTTCGCATCTCTTCATCTCTTGTCAACACAGTAATCTTGAAAGAGGTCTCTCCTTGCCAGTAGTCCTCTCCAACGTCTCATATCTCACTTCCTCTTCCAAGCCCAACTATCAGATATCCCCTCCCCTACAACCACTAATTTGTCCTACTTTACTCTCACCTTAACCATAGTTCTTTAATAATCACTATACCACCATCTCCTTTTAACTTATTTTTTCTCACAACTGTACCCTACTATTATCCCCTGACATAACTACACCCTACCAAACAATACATTCCCGCTCCCCTCAACAACCACTAAGCCGTCACATCTATTCATGAGTGCATACCACATTGTAGAATTAGTTCCTATCACTATCACTGCACCAGGAACTTTATACCTGTAGTGCTTATACTGTTGGCAAAAATAGTGATAATGATGCAGGAAGTGCTAGTTCACAACCATTTGACTTAGGTCTTGGCACTACACTTGGCTGGCACCACCACTACCCCGTCAAGTGCTAAGTGTCATGATCAATGTGTGTGTCCTACATAGTAAAACATGAAACCTTTTGTTCTATGGACAGTAACTTTGATTGAAGCGTACACTCCATACACTACTGAGTCACCTTGGTACACCCAATATTCATTCATGTAGCTATCTGGTTTAGTAACATGCCCCTATCTACTAGTGTTTCACCTGCTGGTTGGTGATCACTTGATGATAATTTATTGTGCTATATCCTTAGTGTGTTTTAACTTGATTAGTTTGAGTTGTTATAGTGTATATTGTATGATGTATAAGTTGATGAGTGTTCTTAGGAATATGTATTAGTGGAAAAGTGGAAAACCAACAAAATTCAAATATTCCCTCTGTATTTATATGATTCAGTATGATGCACAGTGACAAAATTTAGGCATTGGTATTTCTCAAAATTGTGATAAAAAACTGTACTATGTGATATAGGGAATATGCAATATAATCATGGTTCATACAACACATGGTCACTCACAACTATGTCAAGTGAACATTAATTCAATCCTACTCATCATTTTGAAGTCAGTTAGATCAATGGTTGCAAGTTGTGCATGGGGTACAGTAACAATTATTCCTGCATTTCCTAATGTAGCTAACAACTATTTTTGATGTGCTAATATTGTATAGTAACTAGCATCATGATAGAAATAGAAGTAGCAAGTAGATGAACACTAGCACAGAGGTGGAATGTATACTGTATTAAATAATGTACTGATCTATCTTCTAACAAACCCTGTATTCATTTTTTTCTTACATGCTGCATTCCTCCTGTCCTGGATTCTTGGTTGGGTGACATGGTGCACCTGTATTTGACACTCCCTTGTGTGTTGAACTGGTCTGTGGATTGGTGGTGGTACTGAATTTGTTATACTTAATTTACTTTCTATGATACTTTGTGAATGATATCTTTCTATTTGTGGAATGGAATGGTGGGCATTCCACATATTGATATTCATGTTATTTGCATCCTCCACAATGCTTCCCTGGGGGATTTAGCTAGGGCGGAGGTGTTTAGCAACAGCACCCACCGAAGGGAGACTCGAGTTACAGGAAAAGATGGTAAAACGGTGGTTTCAAGTGAAACCGAGTCTAATTCCTCCAGGTGATCTTCTCCTCCAGTATCTCCACACTTGCTGCAGTTGGTAATAGTTACCACTGTAAATATACATACTATCTGCTTGGTACAGGCTTACTTGTAGCTTGGAAAAACCTGCATGAGTTTTGATGGAAAAGGGGGTGAGAGAAGTGGAGAAAGAGATGGTATGGGTATGGCCAGATGAGGCACATAGAGGGCAGCATGTGGTGGATCTACTTTGGGTCACGAGTCAAACACTGTTTTACAGAGCCACCTGGAAAAGAAAATTGATGAAAGTAACAAAATTAGGAATTATTAAGTTGTTGATTTCTAATAGAATTTGTTTTACTTGAATTTCTTACTTTGCAGCCAACAGGACCAGGCATCATCCAACCAAGGCTCTGGGTCATGGTTAGAAGGCATGAACTCCCCTCTCATTCAACAAGATGGCGATTGCAAGCAACTTAAACTACGATTTGATGTTAGCCAGTACAAACCTGAGGAAATTGTTGTCAAAACTGTGGACAACAAGCTTTTGGTACGTAGCACAATATATGGTGACTTGGTCAAGCAGCTTTAAGCAAGTTCACTTTAGATAATCTTTAAAAAAGACTGCTATAGCTAGTAAAAAATATATAAATAAGTAGCATGATTTAATTGTCTTGTGTTATGAATCTATCACAAAGTTACAAGATATTCGATTTTTCACTTCAAAATATTGAGTACACTTGAAATTTTTATTTCACACATTATGATGAAAATCATTTGTATGTCTGTTTATTTACAAATGCCTTTTGATCTTCAACAGGTTCATGCCAAACACGAGGAGAAAAGTGACAGCAGATCTGTTTATCGTGAATATAACAGAGAATTTTTGCTACCTAAAGGCACTAATCCTGAACTGATCAAGTCCTCCCTCTCCAAAGATGGAGTGTTGACCGTGGAATCTCCTCTCCCTGCCATTGCTGGAAATGAAGAGAAAGTCATTCCTATTGCTCAGCACTAAATTATTTATTTCTAAGTACTGCATTAGCAAAATCTTCACTATCATGGATTCACAGGCTAATCTTTTATGTTAAGCTGCCAGAGGTAAATATCAGTAATTTTTTTCCGTTGGATATGCAAAATGTTTTGAAAATGCTTTTAATATTTTGGAACCATGATCATATTTTTTATACTATCAATGCTATAATTATACTGGCAACTTTATAGACAATAATGTAGCTGTATTCATAAAGTCAAGGTTGTTAAGTAACATTTTTTTCGAGTTTGCTTAACTGTCTTGCCATTGCACATTATATCTTACACTGGACAGTAAGTGTAAGTTTTTGAGAGTATACACAATGTCATTAAAGTTATCAGAAAATATAGTATTGGACAAGCACAAAATATTACAAAATTCATATCTGTTGACTAGGATCCTAAAAACTTTCCTCTAAACTAATTCAAATTTAATTAAATAAAATTTTTTTTTCCTAGCACTGTTGTCGTAACTCAAATGTGTTTTGTTATACCTTGCACACTGCTCACATTGAAAATATAACTATCAACATATACAATTTTGTTCTAGAAATACATCTTAATCAACTTAAATAGTCTTTATTGAACACCACCTAGATCAAGTTTGCTATAATAATTATTGATTATTGATAGTTATTACAGCGGCCTGGTGATGTAATGGTTGGCACCCTCGGCTCACAACCGAGATTTTCTAATTTTGAATTCCAGGCAGGTGAAGACAAAATGGGTTTGTCTTAAACACTGTAACCCATTGCTCACCTAGCAGTAAAATAGGTACGGGAGTTAGACGAGGGTTTGTGACCTTGCAATCCCGGCAGGAGCGAAAGGTCTTTTTTCGAGGCTGCCCTGTCTACAAATTTGAATCAGAGGATGCTGTCCTCCGCTTCAAACATGACCTAAAACTTAAAGAAGCTAGACAAAAAGCCCGTCTTAGTGGCTTCCAACAGGTTCCTTTCTCTCAGCGCATCTCCAGTAACAGCCCACAAACCATGACTATCACTAAATTTCCTCCCACTACATCCCATCCTCCTTCCACTCACACCTCTTCCTCTGCCACTCCTCTTGTTTCTTCATCTAGCACAATTACCTTCTCCACTTCTCTCACCGACCCTCTAGTTATTTCAGTGAATAATAATTTTTCTCTACTAAACCAAGATACTCCAACCCCTACTCCTTCAACTTCAAACCTTAACCCCCATTCCACGTCGTATTCGTGCACCTACCACCAAGCCTCACTCCTGTGCTTCTCCTCCAAAACCTACTGATCCTACTTCCTCTTTAATTACTAAAACTTTTTTCCTACAGCCTTTGGCCAAGAAAACTTTTACTCCCACTCTCTCATCCCTTTCTTCCCCAAGTGGGGCCATCTCTTGACATTGATATTACCGGTAATGAACGTGTTGACTCACCGGCCAATTCTGCTACTATATTAGGATGCCATCATTTCACTAAAGTCCCAACCAATGATTATTTCCATTCTTTTCACTTCTTTCTATTTAGCCATTGGCAATCCTTCTGGTCTGACCTCTCAAATATTAAGCTTTGTGCAATTCAGACCCATATCACAAAAATAGACATAGGAAGACTGAACTTAAAGGATTACATATTGGTCACACTAACCTCGCACACTTTTATCTTATGACACACACTCTACCAACCTTTTGTATGACTTGTAATACCCCACATGCTACTTTTCTGTCCTTGTTACACAGCTCTGCGAGCTACAGCTTTCCCTCACAGAACTCATCTATCTTGGCTTCCCCGCTTTAATGATATTCTTACAGAACCACCACATTTCCACTTAGACAACATAATTTCCTTCTTACAACAATTATACATGCTTCATTTGATCTAATCCTTAGACTATAACTGCTCTTTTCACTATAATTTTTCCCATAATTTCTATACCGTCTACCTTTTAGATTAACATAACACCATATGACCTCTGATGTCTGGCGCTTGCTCCTTTTTGCATTAACTAACACATAATGGTAAAATATACATAAAAAGCCAGTTGCCCATTTTTATATTGATATAATGTACATACTTAAATCAAAGCTGAACATAACTTAGCTGCCTCCTCAGAGTCAGGGGTTGGAATGATGCAGCTGTTATTATGACTTCACAGAAGTTGAGCCCTCAGACAGGATACATTTCCATACAAATGTTTAAAACAACAATACTAACACATTAGTGTTACCATTGCATCTCCCTAACAGAATGATGAGCAATTTATGAGAAAAAATTAATTAGGAAAATATTACCTACAGCTTGGTGAATATTCAGTTATGCAAAATAAGCCGTGGATAACAGTACAAAAATCTAAATATCATTTATAAAACTGTTAATGGAAAACACACTGTGTAAAAACACAAACCTGTTCTATTGCATTTTTTTTTTTTAAATCACAGCTTAGTTTAATGCCTAAGACTATACATGCAAAATACCTGCATCTTTAATTTTGAATAGCACGAAGTCAAGTAATGGATTATGAATAATGAGATAAATTTATTTAGTCAGAAAAATATTAAAACTGCCTTTGTTAGAAGGTGAAATAAGGATGTAGAAAATCCCAACAAATATGATTAGACACGAAAGTCAACTTAATGCAAAGAAAGACACCTTTGTTGAAAGCCATTGTCTCCTACATTTGCTATTCAGATGACGTTCGGCTACACTTTGGAATGATGAACAGGGCATATGTCAAACTTGTATGAATTAACATTTTAAACAATACAAAAGGAACTCCTAAAAAACTATTTAGCTAATTTTCATAAATATACATCAGTACATCAGAGGA
Organism: Cancer borealis; assembly: GCA_036785275.1. Lineage (NCBI taxonomy): Eukaryota > Metazoa > Arthropoda > Malacostraca > Decapoda > Cancridae > Cancer > Cancer borealis. Next base: position 8,715 of record JAXIVD010004219.1, on the reverse strand, counting down.
AAAATTACCAATGAAAAATGAGAGGATGGGAGCCATTATATAGAAAGATCAACAGCTTTGTCATGATGGTTTGACACATGCCCTGCTTACCAATGATACAATTCCTGGAACAAGTTGGGAGCAGAGGTTTCCTACATGATTCACTATTGTCACTAACACTTTCCTTCCTAAAATTAAATGCCACACTTACAATTTTTCAGAGATAGTGTACACATACATTAGGCTGGTGTCAATACTGACACTAGTAATAACATAGTGAATACGCTGATATTAGCATGAAAATTCAAAGGAAGTACGCAATACTTTAACATGACATGATTAAAGGTGATTAAATAATCCCCTGAACTAGGCATCTATATAATGTTAGGGTTGACGAGAGCACTACCCATCTCACCAAGAAGCTGCCATGAGCCAAGGTTGAACTCGCAACCTTTAGGTCACGAGCCGACCTCTGTACCACAGAGCCACCCAGCGGCCCCCTAACATGACATGAACTTGTGATACATTGCACTATTAATATCCACATTCTAGTTGCAAAATCAAATATATTATTTCAAACATGTGAAATGACATTTTAAAATTAATAGTACATTCCGTTAAGCATTCTCCGTAAGTGTGATGATGAGAAAGGGTATGATGTGCTGGAAATAAAAGAACAAGAATAGTTACTGATGTGAGGTAGTTTGAAAGAAATTCATGGGAGATGATGTTTGTGAAGATATCCTTTAGGTTCTCGCAAGGCAGAAGATCCATTAATGAGGGGAAGACTAACATGGGAACCCCTCAGTTCCAAGCCCACTGCCGTTGTTGTGGAGGCTTTGGGACCTCATCTCTGGCCCCATGTTGCAACGGAGACATTTGGCCTCCTTTACATCCTTGGAAGTGAGTAGAAATGATAGGATTCATAGGGGAGGCAATACATTGCTGGTATCCATGAGTTTGAGGGTTATGAAACTGTTGTACGTATGTCCATTTAGGGTACGGTTGTGAAAAACATTGATTTAAATTATCTATACCTATCTACGTATATTATACCTGTCTGTTATCCCCCTAAAGTGTGGTAGCCAAGACAAGGCACACATACACACATCCATGCACACATACATATAAAATCCTCTTACTTAGCCCCTAGGGCCCCATAGGAGAAGAGAAGTATACGTCAGGCCAGTCACACAAATGGGGATGAGGGCTGAGGTCGTATCCACAACAGAGTCCTAAAATATGGCCAGGAAAATACACTGGTAAGAAGTAAGAAAAAAAAGTCATGTATTTTGTTTTTAAGCTTTGCATTTTAGTATTTTTATTTAATATTTTGTCGATGGGAGGCTATAGGTGATTAAATTATTCCCACGAACTAGGAAGCTATAGACCATATAGTTCTGTTAGGGTTGATGAGTGTGTGTTATCCCTCTCACCAAGAAGCTGCTGTGAAACAGGATCTAACTCTCAACCTTTAGGCCACGAGCTGAGCACTGTACCAGAGCCACCTGGCCCCCAGACTACTAGAAACCATGCAGCTAAGCTGCCATTAGGTGAACAAGGCTGACACATGCAAGCATGCATGGAGCTTTTCAATATGATGATGATATAATAGTTTCAGGTGTCTTGGATGCCACCTTGTATGTGTAGGAAAGAGCAGAAAAAAAGTTCAATACAAATATACCGAACTGTCAGACAATGAATGTATACTTAAAAACCTATTCACAAGTGCATCATGTTTGCCCAGCTGACATATATTCTTTGTCCTGTCACTATATAGCCTCTGAAATAATTGTTGTACACTTCTGAAACTACGAACTGAGGTAAAGGAAGTCTGAAAAAATTCCCCTGAATGACAGTAAATTACATCAAATGGTCTATTTTTTTTTTATCTCATAATACCTCCTTACAAATTACAGTACAAAAATAATAAATTATAAATTAATAATGATGATAATAATAATTATAATAATAAAAACGTTCACTCAACTGAGATACAACTTTCATCTTAATTCTAATACATCTCGAGAACAACAAAGACCAGCATTAAAGGGAACTATATCAATGGTTCGGGCAAATGTGACCACAGCATCTAACCCAGTTATCTGGCACTGACCCATCACCACTGCCTGAGCTGTGGTAGGACTAGGAAACTGAATATTAAAGGAGAAACTACTATGCTGATGTTGTGTTCTTGGAAAGGTAGCAAGTGCCTCCTTTATTTTTTCTTGTCCCACAAAGATACTGCTCACAATAGCTCCCACATTAGATTTAATCTCAAGCACAGCATCAGGAGTGTATGCTGCCAACAGACTATTGCGATCTGGTGCATCTATGAGGGCATAATATTGTTCCAAGAAGGATCTGACCAATGGCTCAGACACGGCACTGGAGCTTGTTCCTGCTGTGGCACCAGGTTGAACTGAAGTTGATGGGATGGGCTGCTTATGAGGGTCATCATTTCCTGCTAAGTATGCATCTGCATCAATAGTGTCAAGAAGCTTCAGATGAGGTAAATTTTTCTTGGCCAGCTCTATATACTTTTTGGGCTTATTCTTAAACGTCTCTACAACAGGATTGAACTGCAAGCTGAGCTCACTTATAGGAAACATTTTAAAATGTGTTAAAACATTCATGTCACTTATAGTATTATGCTCCAAATTAAGTGCAAATAACTGTGAAGATTCTGAGTGTATGCTTTCAAGCAAGCCTAAATTGCAGCCGTGGAGGTTGTTTTTACCAAGATTTAAGGCCTTCAAGTGGGGAATATTCTCCTTAATCACTCTCACAACTTGTTTCAATACGTATGAGGCAGATAAAGGAGCAAGAATATCTTTTTCTATTAGTACTGTATCATGATGGAAGTCTGTGAGATCTAACAGACAGGTGGTTGCATTAAAGCGGCGAGACATGACTTCCCGCAGAACCTGAAGCTGATCAGAATTAAGGACAAGGTTAGGATTGCTTGCTTTTATCAAATTGATCTTAAGGAGGTTTCCATTAGAATCTTGTATCCTTTTGCTCAAACTATGAATTGCAGTTGCTGCTGGTTCATTATTTTCTAAATAGAAACAACACATGTTATCAATTTTATGAAATCCAAGAGGCTGGAATTGCAATTCAAGAAAACTCCCGATACTTTCGTAAATAAAGCTCTTCTCCAATGATTCACTTCCAATGACCTCGATCTTGCACCATCTAGCAGACTTAGATTTTTGCTTTTTTCCATGTTGATTTTTTTCCTGCTGTTTCTCTCGATTCTTTTGCTTTTTAAATTTTTTTCTCAGTTTGGCAGTTTGCTTGGCATTCCTTGGTTTATCTTCCCCATTAATGTTAAGTGACATTATCTCATCTTCATCAATGAATCCATCAGCAAGTTTCTTTTTTCTATCAAAGCGATGCCGAGATTTCTTCCCCATGGTGGTTCTTCAAGTTACGCTGTCAACCTGTAGGTAGCATGTACATTTTGGTAAGTCATCACAATTTTCAGCACTTACTCTATTTAGAAGAAAAAAAAAAAATTTATTTTATCCACCCAACCCCGCAGCTTTCCCTGCTTTCATCTCCTTTACCACATCCTGCTTGCATACGTACTGCATTATTTTTTTTCACTGTTAGAAATATTGTTTTGGTTGAGAACAGATGTATTAAGAACTCAAACGGGACATTTTCATTCACCTTAGCATTATCTAATGGCAAAAACATATATCAAATACCAATGAGTTTAGAGCTTACT
>JAXIVD010004218.1:32500-37900 GCA_036785275.1 Cancer borealis | reverse complement strand
CACTCCTCTTTCCTAACTCTTCTCTCCTTCAGTCCCCTCCCACTTCCTCACAATTAGCTAACAATCTAATCAGCATAACTTTTCACTGCCTTGAACCAATTCCTTTCTCTTCGTCTCTTCTTCCTTGTATCTCCTTGTTTCATTCATTCCTCATTTCCTTCACGATTCCTGAAACCCTCTTTTGTGTATTGTCCTTTCTGGGTTATTCAACTTAATTGCTCTTCACTGTGATCATCTTTCTTCTCTTATTTCATTAATGTTCTGTTCTTTAGAGCGAGTCAATGGACGGATTATGTGTGACTGAAGGGGAAATACATGTAACTTGTAGAGGGAAACATGTGACTGGTGGGGAGATGGGTGAGGGAATAAGTCATTTGTATGTAATCTTAAATGTTTCCCTGTTCTCTTTTTTATTCATTCTTTCTCAGTAATGGAGGACGAATTCGGATGATAAATGTGGAAGTAAATTGTCGTTGCGTTAATTTAGTACGGTAGTAATTTATGATTTATGAAGCATTTTTTTTTTTTAATTTGTAGCAAGTTTTGTTGCTTTTGTTTTATTTCCCCGCTTGTTCTTGCTGCTATTTATTTGTTTGTTTGTTTTTATGTGTGTGTGTGTGTGTGTGTGTGTGTGTGTGTGTGTGTGTGTGTGTGTGTGTGTGTGTGTGTGTGTGTGTGTGTGTGTGTTTGTGTGTGTGTGTGTTTGTGTGTTTTATTCTCTCTCTCTCTCTCTCTCTATCTCTCTCTCTCTCTCTCTCTCTCTCTCTCTCTCTCTCTCTCTCTCTCTCTCTCTCTCTCTCTCTCTCTCTCTCTCTCTCTTCGTTTTTGTTCACGTATACTCCTCCTTCTCCTTCTCCTCCTCCTCTTCTTCCTCCTCCTCCTCCTCCTCCTCCTCCTCCTCCTCCTCCTCCTCCTCCTTCTCCTCCTCCTTACATTCCCAGCCTTGACGAGGCAACCAGTCGCTCGGGGCCTCCGTCAGGTCTTCAGAAGACTGTTTGGGGTTGTCGTGTTATTTGGCTCCTCCCGGTGTGTGTGTGTGTGTGTGTGTGTGTGTGTGTGTGTGTGTGTGTGTGTGTGTGTGTGTGTGTGTGTGTGTGTGTGTGTGTGTGTGTGTGTGTTTGTGTGTGTGTGTGTGTGTGTGTGTGTGTGTGTGTGTGTGTGTGTGTGTGTGTGTGTGTGTGTGTGTGTGTGTGTGTGTGTGTGTGTGTGTATACGAGCTTTTTTTATCGCAGTCTTCAGATGCTGTTCAAGTGCCAGTACGTATCACTTACGATTATTTCCATCTGGTTGTGCTTTGTTTTGCGTCCATCTTCCAAGTGTTTAAGTATATGCACCTGATAGCGTGAAGTGTAACGCTATCTCACTTTACTACCTCGGGGGGATGTAGGTAAGCATATGCGTTGGATCCGTAGTCTTCCGTATCAGTGCGTGCAATGCAGTTAGGACGGGCTATGTTGGTGTCGCGTTCTTGCCCGGAGTCGTTGTCCCTCATGCCAAGGTCCTCCGCTCATCCCACCCACACCCAACCCACACCCACACACACCCACCCACCCATCCATCCTCTCTGGCGGCCGCTCTGGAATGTGTTGCTTGATTCATGCGCTACTGAGCCTGACATCATACACGCAGTAATTTGTGCTTGCCTCGGGGCAGTCTGGTTTGGGAGTTTGGGTGCAGGGGAGGCAGGGGAAGCAGGGACGTCTGGACGTTAGAATAGTGTTTCTTGCATGAAGTTAAGGGAATTAGGTGCAGTAGTATGGTAGGTTGTGGCTATCGGGTGGAACTGAAGGCTAAAGTTAGGCAATCATGGATAAGGGGGAGGCATACAAGGGGGAGGAGGGGCAGGGTGTCTGCTGCAGGTGGGCGGAGTTCGTGTAATGACGAGGTGGTTGGGGCAGGTAAGATAGGCAAGGTGGGAGGGAGTCTCGGGGAGTGGTCTGAGGGAGTGGTAGTAGCAAGAAGAGCAGGATGAAGGGGAGGAGTAGTACACAGACAGGCAGGCAGGCAGGCAGGCAGGTGGCGTAAGGATGGTGTGGGAATGGTATGATTACGAAGTTAGTCGAGGGAAAGGCTGAGAAAAGTATAGTGGTGAGCAAGTGTGTGTTAGGCAGTGAAGGGGAATGCAAAGGGGAGATAAAAGGTAGAGTGGGACGGAGATGAGGAGGGGATTGCTCTGTGAAGGAGATGGTAGCCAGAAGAGATGCTGGAGGAGGAGAATGAGGACAAGGATGAGGAGGAGGTAGTGAGGAGGAGGAGGAGGTAGTGTTGGTAGGTAGGTAGGAGGATAATGCAGTTTGGAGGGCATGATGGGAGTTGGGTGTGCTGGGAATGTGGGTGTGGTGGGGTGGGGTGGAGTGCTGCAAGGTGAGGTGAACAGGTTACCCTGACGCAGTATTTATTTCAAAAAGTTTCCTGTTTTTATTCGGATAATCGTGTTGTCGATTGATGTGTGCGGTATTAGTAATTTTTTATCTCTTTCTTTTTTTTTTGTATGTATAATGAGACATGTTTCTGGTAATCAAATATAGCATCGGTACCTGCAGTTAGCTTGAGTTACGACATGCAATCAGCCTGTATTTCATAACATAAAGGTCTGCAGTAAAAAGAATAAAGAGCGAGGACTGGAATTTCACCTTGTTTTATGCAGATGAACAATAATTTAAGGACGATGGAGATAATTCTACACATTTTCTTTCATGTTCCTCACTGGGGACCCCTGTGGTTATGTTTCCACGGCGATTCTCCTTCCACTCGGGACATTTGCTACGACTCTCTCTCTCTCTCTCTCTCTCTCTCTCTCTCTCTCTCTCTCTCTCTCTCTCTCTCTCTCTCTCTCTTACTTTGTATTTTTTTCTTCTTGCTCCTTCTTTCCTTCCTTTTTTCATTTCTTTCTCCCTGCTTCTCTTCGTCCCCTCACTTTCACACGTAGCATTAAGGGAAGAAAAAGCTGGACGCATTACAGCTGCCACACCGCTGGCCCGTTTGTATGCATATTTATTAAGTTTAATAATAGAACAAGTTTGCCGCATACGCTCTCTACCTTCCCACCACAGTGTGAACGCGGCACTGGACATTTCGTTCCCCTGACAAGCAAAACCACTCTGCTCCCACGAACGAAGTACTCTTGATAATGACGCTCACACACACACACACACACACACACACACACACACACACACACACACACACACACACACACACACACACACACACACACACAGGATACGCCACTCCCAGCCACTGTGACCTTGTCTGGTAGTGGTTTCAAAACGTACCTTTTATGGGTTCCAATATCCCAAGGGCGGGGACGGTCAATGTCCCCGTCCAAGGGATGAGGTTGAAGCAGGAAAATAACAGGAACACGTGCCAACAGAACGCAGGGAAAGAAAGCTCAGTTATTTTCTCTACCCTCGCCATGCTGATGAGGCGATTACTCTCCCTTCCGTCTCCCTCTCCCCATCATCATCATCATCATTATATTTCACTTTTCTTCATCAGGCCTTCAGAAAATTTAGGAAAAGGGATGAAGAATAACTCTTCTCCGTAACGAAACACACTTGCGATATTTTTGACCACTCTGACGTGAACATTTAAAAAAAAGTCACAATTTTTCATCGAGTTGTTAGTGTGTTCCCGCGTCCGTCCTGCAGTGAGGCGCACGTCACGCAGAGCCAAGGTGACGAGCCCTGCCGTCCCCAACAACGCTATTTTACGGTTCAGCAGGTCAAGTTTGGCTCCTCGCCGCAGCCAAGCGTGATCCAACGACGCCTCTGGAGTCGAGTTAGTGCCGTCGGACACCTATTACAGGACTCAACAAATTTCCTGAGGGTCATCATGTGCTCCGTGGGTCCCAGGTGCCTGACCAGCCAGCACACTCGCGCTCGCCGCCTGATTGAAGCGCTGCGCGGCAACACTCGTTACCTGAACCCTGACTTATTTACTTCATGCCATTTCTTTCACCTGTCTCGACGTTAACAAGGGTCCTCCTTCACCTAGACCAGACTTACCCAAGCAAAGAAATAAATCCTTGAAACGTATCAGCAACTATTACTATATGTATATGTATATATATATATATATATATATATATATATATATATATATATATATATATATATATATATATATATATAATTATACATATAGTTTTTATATAGTTTTTTATAGGAAAGTATATACATTTAAGGGACGTCCTGATCACTTTGTCTAATTATTAAGTTTCATCCAATAAATTCAAGTAATTACACAAGCAATATACAACCCCATGATTAAGCTAACAACTAATACATGGCTCTGTTTATTAGTTTATTATTAAATTTGTTATTACTTGTACGTAAAATAGAGGAAGATAAACAGTTTTACGAGGAGAGCGTTTTTAAGCAGCAGCAGCAGCAGCAAGATGACAGTCGTTTCGTGCTGATGACTGTTCAACACATGGATAACTTTTATAATCACCTCGGCGCGGCTTCGTTGTACAGCTGCTGCCTCTCTTCACCTTATATCTAAACCTGCCAACTGTTTCTGTCAAGAGAGGTGAGGTGGCCGGAGTCACGGTGGTGGACATTCGCCGCTGCTGTCAACTTTATCACATCGTCTGCAAGGAACGCTGCTTCGAGTACTTGGGTGTTGAGCGTCAACGTAACTTTAAGAGATAAGCTGAACCATCTACCACTCAGACTCTTCTTACGTCCTGTCACTGCCATCTGATTCACACCTCTGCACAACCCACTCACTTCTATGCAAGTGGAGACACTTCTTGCTTCATGTTTCTCTTCCTTTTACACGTTCTCCTCTTTCTTGACAGAGATAAGAAATTTACAGAAAATACAAAAAACGACCAAGTACCACTCCTGTCTAGACATTTTTACGTTTTATACAGAAAATCGTCCATTAACTGCTAATTCCTTTTACAGACAGGATACATAAAAAAGTTTCAATCACTTTCGTAACATGACATGATCTACTCAACCCCACTAACTTCGGCAGGCGGTGGGAAGCAAATGACGCTGACAACCTTTTCCCACGGCGGGCCATGCTGGCTGGCACCCCCGACAAATAAGTCCCACAAAATTAACGACTTAACTTCATATATTTCTACACTTATATATTTTACCTGTTCGTTTTCTTCCTGCAACACTCCATTAACGAATTTCAATACAATATTAAGTTGTAGTACGTGGCACTGCGACTTTGTGACCATTAAGTTCAATTGAATTCTGGTCGTGGCTTAGCGGGTGTGCGGGCCAGCTGAGGCAAAGACCATATTCACAGCGGTAACTCCTGCTACTAAACTCAGATAGAGACACTCAATGCCTTACAAGGAGTCTGGAATTCTCATTATCAAGTCTCAGTGACACGATCTTTGCCATGTTCATCGGCTGTGCTATGCTGTGGTTATGG
>JAXIVD010004218.1:20000-27500 GCA_036785275.1 Cancer borealis | reverse complement strand
GAGAGAGAGAGAGAGAGAGAGAGAGAGAGAGAGAGAGAGAGAGAGAGAGAGAGAGAGAGAGAGAGAGAGAGAGAGAGAGAGAGAGAGAGAGAGCGAGCGAGCGAGAGAGAGAGAGAGAGAGAGGAGAGAGAGAGAGAGAGAGAGAGAGAGAGAGAGAGAGAGAGAGAGAGAGAGAGAGAGAGAGAGAGAGAGAGAGAGAGAGAGAGAGAGAGAATCAGTGATCTCCCAAATTTATTGTCTATAAAATACACAAAAAAACGATAAATGTCTCTCCCCACATCGCACACGTCACTGTATTACCGTACAACCTCACCTCCTAAAACAGACGAACATTAACCATCCGAGAGTAAAGTTAAAGGCTACACAAAAAGACGAAAAATACACATAAATAAAATAAAACACTCAATAAATACAAAGGAATCCAATCTGAAATTACTATAAAATTAATCTAAAAAATATCATAATGGAGTTAACAAAGACATCAACGAAGAACCTGAACAAAATCGGTAGAAAACAAGTGAAATTCAGTTATTGGCGGAAGTTTTAAGGGAATCTTGGAAGTGGATAGAGAACGTTCTAAGGGAAAGAAAAGGTTTGGACAGAGCAATAAGTAACAGGTAAATAACATCCAAGGACGCCCCTGTGAAGCATTCTTGATCAGTATGGTCACATTAAGTCTATTTATTCATGTCGTCATCGTATATTTTGTGCCTTTGACTATTGAATGAGGGAGAGGATTCGTCACCTCATTATATTCATTACGTTCCCTGCACGTTTCCATTTTTTTATGCATATTTTTAGCATCCGTATCTTGTCAGAAATCTGTCTGTCTTTTTGTCGTTCCGTCTGCCTATTTGTCTATTTGTTTGTCTTTCTATCTGTCTGTCATTATGTTTGTTTTTAATTTTGTTATTCTCTCTCTCTCTCTCTCTCTCTCTCTCTCTCTCTCTCTCTCTCTCTCTCTCTCTCTCTCTCTCTCTCTCTCTCTCTCTCTCTCTCTCTCTCTTTCTCTCTCTCTCTCTCTCTCTCTCTCTCCTCCCCCTAATCTCGCCTCTGACCCCACACTCCCTCAAGGACATCCCATAAATATGACTACCACCTCGACCTTAGAGGGACGAAGGTGAACAGCTTAAAAGTGTCACAGCAGCTGCAAATTTCCTCCCCGCTTCTCTCACGCTGACGACAGAATAACAAGACAAAGGACCTCACACTATTTTGCACGCAGCACGAAGGGCGGTCCGGCCATGAGCGCTGCTTTCAAGGCGACGACAAAGGGAAGTGAATGCGGCAGCTACGAAGGAGAAACGAGTCTGTGAGGCTTTGTGTCGCCCAGATGAAAACAGCGATTTGTACCACGTCAAGATGAAGCGTATTTAAACGTCCACACATACATGCTTGCTTACCTACATACATACGCACACGTTCACGCCCCCACGACCAACACACACAGGAGAAGATTTTATTTATTTTCTCTCTCTCTCTCTCTCTCTCAGCCTCAGCCCTGCCTCACGTTTTCTTTCTTCCTTCATCATCGCTCATTGTTCCTTTCTCTATTCCATATTCATTCTTTAATCATGTTATCTCTCGTTATTAAAATTACCCTTCACTAATTTTCTTGTTGCTCTTTCACCCTTTGTTCTTTCTTTTCTCTTAACATGACATATTCCATTGTGCATTATCATTATTATTTTTTTCTCATTTGTTTTTCCTTCCTAATGTAAACAATGGTGGTTCCATTTTGTTTTCTTTTCTTGCTTCCTACTAATTTATTTTTCTTCATAATCCTTCTATGTTTTTTTTTTTATTGTTTCAACCAATTTCGCATATAGTTATTTATATTCTTTCTCGTACAGCTTTCCTTCCTTCATGACTATTTTTTTTTCAATGTATTTCATTACACAAAATTCCTGTAATTTAGAATCTGGGTAAAGGGACATATCAGCTATTTCAAGAATATAATTGACTTCTTACTTATTTATAGCTCTGTCGTTTCTCATTGCTGCGTTATTCTAATTATTTTTATTTCAGTTCCAATTAACTACGCATGTCCTGCTTTATTTTTGTCAACGTTAAAAAGAAAACTACAATAAATGTTCTTGTTCTCCCTTTGTGGCTCTTCGTTTTAACTTTAGGAGAAGGATAAATAAAGCTAAAATGAAATAAAATCAATAAAGGTTACACGGTAAATGAGAATACAAGATGAAAGGACTGTAGTATAAAGAGGAAGAGTTAGTTAATACTCTGAGCTGCATCTCACCTTTCCAAATGCAACACTGGCACAGGTGAGACCCACGGCAAAACCTGACGTTAGATTAAGTAGATTAAGTAGACTGCACTGTGATGAAGGGGACACAACTCTCTCACTCTCTCTCTCTTTATCTATCTATCTATCTATTTATCTATCTATCTATTTATCCATCTATCTATTTATCTAGTTATCTATATATTTCTAGTTATCTATCTATCTATCTATCTATCTGAATGAAACCATTAGATGTGTTTATATTTTCATACATTAGAATAATTACGGAGCTTGAATTATTGAGGTTCCTGAGTAAATGTGCAGAATTATCAACTACTACGGGACACGAATGCTTAATATATAGTTCATAAATGCATACACACACATACACATACACATACACACACACACACACACACACACACACACACACACACACACACATACACACACATACATACATACATACATACATAGATACACGCAGTAGACCCACACACATTAAATGCAATACAATATACACACATTTAACTACTACATAGACACCTAACAATATAGCAGCAAACTGTGAATGCATACATAGTACATACATATATAAGTATACGTATATGTATACAGAGCAACGATATTCACCAAAAGACAAATCGCACGGTAAAATGTAGATGTGTGTGTGTGTGTGTGTGTGTGTGTGTGTGTGTGTGTGTGTGTGTGTGTGTGTGTGTGTGTGTGTGTGTGTGTGTATAAAATCAAGAAGAGAAGTGGAAGCAATAAAATAACAGTAAAAATCCACAAAACACATATACACAAAAGGCAATATATCTTTTATGTGTGTGTGTGTGTGTGTGTGTGTGTGTGTGTGTGTGTGTGTGTGTGTGTGTGTGTGTGTGTGTGTGTGTGTGTGCGTGTGTGTGTGTGTGTGTGTGTGTGTGTGTGTGTGTGTGTGTGTGTGTGTGTGTGTGTGTGTGTGTGTGTGTGTTTGAATAAGTCACAAGACACAGGTGACTGCACTGATGATGGGTGGGTTTGTTGGCACCACTGTAACACACACAGACTGCAGGTAAAGTTGGTAACACTGAGAAAAATGCTGATGCATAGTCAGCTGTCGCTGGCCGTGAAAAGAAGAGACAGAGGAAGAGGAGAAGGAGGAGGAGGAGGAAGAAGAAGAAGATACGAGAGGGACAGGAGGAGAAGGAAGATGAAAAGGGAAGAATGAAAAGGATCGAGAAAGACTATAAAACGACGATGAGAGACGACAATGATGATAATGAGGAGGAGGAAGAGGAGGAGGAGGAGGAGGAGGAGGAGGAGGAGGAGGAGGAGGAGGAGGAGGAGGAGGAGGAGGAGGAGGAAGAAGAGGAGGATAATTATTTCACATGTTCTTTCTCACATGCACAATAGCATCTTGTGATAATACTTTATGGAATTTACCCCCATACTAAAAGGTGTGTGTGTGTGTGTGTGTGTGTGTGTGTGTGTGTGTGTGTGTGTGTATGTGTGTGTGTGTGTGTGTGTGTGTGTGTGTGTGTGTGTGTGTGTGTGTGTGTGTGTGTGTGTGTGTGTGTGTGTGTGTTTTCATCGACACAATTACGTGCAGATATGAACATATACTTTGTATGTAGGTTGTGCTGTGCTAAAAATACACAGAGGGAGTTCTCGTCAAGTGTTCCAATATAATATCAAGATCCTCGTGTATATAACGTGACATGTTTATTTACAGTGCGTTTCCTGTTTACGTTACCATGCAATAATAACATATGAACATATGAACATATGAAACCTGCTGTTACTATTACTACTACTACTACTACTACTACTACTACTACTACTAATAATAATAATAATAATAATAATAATAATAATAATAATAATAATGATAATAATCATTATTGTTATTTTCATTATTATCATTATTATTGTTATACTCAACCTCATCAACAGCAACTATAACCACATAAAGATAACACAAATTGTATATACTTATAACAATAAGAATATAAAATCTAGAACTAACGATCGAACAATCTCTTTTTCTCTCTCGCTATCTCTCTCTACTTTCTCCATCTTCTATTCCTGTCACCATCTCTCCTCCTCTTCCCCCCAAGATAAGGCTCCTCCCTCCCCACACAGCCAAGCAAGCAGACACACACTCGCACAGGTATAAGCTTATGTATTTATCTCACACACAGAGCTGCATTACCGCCTGCACCGCCTTGCTATTAACCGCTCTGTGCAACCAATTAATTTCCAACAATCAGCGTCCGGTCCTAACTCCTCCACAATGGGAATACGTTTAAGCCAACCAGCCAGCCAACACCACCACCACCACCATCACCACCACCACCACTACCACCACCTTCACAATTACTACTATCTCCTTCACAACCAACACCGTTCACTCTAGACGCCTTGTTCTCTCTCTCTGTTTCTCTTTTTTTTTTTCTTCTCTCTCTTTGTGTACGTGTAAAGTGATCATGAGTTCCTGGTGGCGCATTAGGTGACTAGGTTAACTGTGTGTGTGTGTGTGTGTGTGTGTGTGTGTGTGTGTGTGTGTGTGTGTGTGTGTGTGTGTGTGTGTGTGTGTGTGTGTTGTGTTATCATTATTTTTCTTCATGGTACTTGGGAGTGTGTATAGTCTAGTCACGATGTAAAGTCTGTATAGGTACGTACGTTGCGGTAATGTATTATTATCATTATTATTATGATGATTTTTATCTTAAGGCGATCGTCACGTGTCGATTTTTCTTGCCCATCATCATACATTATTCAACGTGAAGATTTTTTTTCTTCCATAATTTTTAACTTTTTTTTAACAAGAACTTTCTTTGACTTTTTTTTTCTTTCTTTTTTGTCAGTCAACCGCCATCAGATTCGCCTTTTTTTGCAGCCTCACTCACGCTTCTCATCTCCCAGAGGTTCTTGACGTTCCTCTGCGGCGCGTCTCGTCTCGTCCTCACACCCCTTGGCTTCGCGTTACTGCCTATAAACCTGGTGTAAGATGACCCAGAAAGGTGTCTGCGGGGGGGAATACCTCACTTTGTCACCTAAATCGTCTAATATCAGAGCCATCCCTGACGCTGCCGGACCCACTCCACGCGAACGACAAGGGACGACCGATTAAGCGAAGCACTGAGACGAATTATGGCACCACGAGATTACACACAAGATTCCCGAGGCGTTCTAAAGATTGGAAGGACGAACATTAAGGTGAAAACATGTAAAAGGAAAAAAAACCCCATCAGGAGTGGTAAGGAGTAGAGGAATAGAGGAGTAGGGGAGGCAGTAGCGATGCGATGTGGCTGTGTAAATGGTGTATGCAGGTGAGGATGCAGTGGTGGTGGTGGTGATGGTGGTGGTGGTGGTAAGGGAAAGGGATGTCAGTGGTTATTGTGTGGATGATTGCTGTGTTTCGTTAGGGAGGTGGCAGTAAGAGGTGATGGTGGTGGTAGTTATGGGCAGCGATGAGCAGGTACTGGTGTGTTTAGTGGGATCTGTGTGTTGGGGGAGAGGGAAAGTGGATGCAGGAGTCTCTGTTTCTCTCTCTCTCTCTCTCTCTCTCTCTCTCTCTCTCTCTCTCTCTCTCTCTCTCTCTCTCTCTCTCTCTCTCTCTCTTATTACATACTATTTCACATCTCTCTACCTCCCTCCCTCTGCCTATTTCTCCTTCATTACGTAACCTTTCATATCTCCCTCTCTTTCCTTCTCTCTTCTTCTCCCTTCCTCCCTCTTTTCTATTGCTTTTTCTTCCTTCACATATCGTACTTTCCCTTCATATTTCTTGGTGTACTTTAATCTCTCTCTCTTATTACGATCCTTTCACTTGTCGTCCCTTGCCATTCCCTTCCAATAACTCACACACACATACATTCTCTCTCTCTCTCTCTCTCTCTCTCTCTCTCTCTCTCTCTCTCTCTCTCTCTCTCTCTCTCTCTCTCTCTCTCTCTCTCTCACATGACGCGGCCACTCTCTCGCTACACAAACATGTCAGCTTTTTACTTAGGCACCAAACTTTACTCCGAATAAAATTAGCGTCAAAGCCCCGTGTTGCAAACCTCGACATGGCGCCCAGGAGTTTTACGATATAATTAATTTTACTTTTAACTGAGGAGGAGTGCCACAGAGAGAGAGCCTTTTAAGGGCACGGCCGCCACTCCCTCCAGTATCTCCCTCCACCGCCCTTCACGACCCCCCGAGAAGCGCCTGCTGAGGGGAGGCGACGGTACTTCTGCCGCGGGAATCCTAAGGTGAAGAGGATGCGCTTTGAATCTGGTTCTGAGAAGGAGGGCAAGAGAGCCTTCAGGGGAGTGTGAGGATAATGCAGGAAGAGAGAGGGAGAGGGAGGGAGGGTAAAGACGAAGGGGGGTAATGTGAAGGAGTGAGTAAGTGAGTGAGTGAGTGAGTGAGTGAGTGAGTGAGTGAGTGAGTGAGTGTGTGAGTGAGTGTGTGAGGGTGAGTTACGGATGGTGATATGTGCACTCAGGTTTATAAGGCGGAGGTTGTGACGTGAGTGTGATGGTGAAGGAGAAAGAAGAGGCTTATAATACAGATGATGATGATGATGATGATTAGGAGGAGGAGGAAGAGAAATGGGAAGAAACGAAGAAAAATGTCAAAACAGACCAAAGAAATGAGTAAGAAACTAAATAGAGATACAAACTTGATAGACAGGATGATGAAAATGACTGAAAAATAAACAAACATATAAACCTAACTTTCATTTAAACGCTAACCCTTTAATCGAGTTTTCTTTTATACAATAACATGAAATACGAGTAGAAATAAAAAGTAGTGCAAACATGAACTATTTCTCTATGTATTGACACAACTCATATCTAAATGGTTCAGTCTCTGCTCCTGTTCTAATCCCAACATCTGCTCTTTCCAACGCGTTCCTCTCCCGTCTGTACGTGCAATACATTAATCATTTTTCTAGTCGTAACACAGATTCCCCTTAAGTCTCTCCCGCTATCAACTGTTCCTGTATGTTATATCCAGCGTTTATAACCTCTTCAATTCCAGTACCATTGCCTCAGCTTCTCTCTCTCTCTCTCTCTCTCTCTCTCTCTCTCTCTCTCTCTCTCTCTCTCTCTCTCTCTCTCTCTCTCTCTCTCTCTCTCTCTCTCTCTCTCTCACCTTTTCAGTCCACTTCTTCGTCAGTATTTCTAGTCTGCTCCCCGTGACCTTCCCTCACTCTGTCCCTACATCATATAGTCACCTTTTGCAAAATCGTGATCTCGTGGCCACTAATATTTTTTTCCCTC
>JAXIVD010004218.1:0-15000 GCA_036785275.1 Cancer borealis | reverse complement strand
CCTCCTCCTCCTTCTCCTCCTCCTTCTGTTCAGCAAGGCTTCTCTTCTCTCCTCTCCTCAGCCCGACCTACATCTTGGAGTCGAGCCAACCTGGAGCACCAATTAAAGAGTCTCAACTATGGGCTAGGCGGAAGGAAACGTAGATAAAAAAAAAGAAAAATTAAGAAGAAAAAAAACCCGGTTAAAACAGCAAAGTCAAGTACATAGCCAGGCCAATAATGGTAGTTACGTGTAGGTAAGGTAATCAGTGGCCTTAACCAGCAGCTCTTTCTCTAATGATGGTCTCTTTTTCCTCTTGTTACTCGTATATCTAACGCATGGTTTGACAGCGGAGACGAAACGTACATTTTCTTTTGATAAAAGATGCCACAGAGATGACTGCTTTCCGCCACTCACATAAACAACGTCAGTCTTTGGCCCGAGGCTGGAACATGACTGATGCTCCCTCCTCCTCGACACCTCCTTGGCCTTAGCATGACGAAGGAGAAAACTTGTGGCTGCCAGGTGGTGGGTGAGAGGGACACGCAGGCCTCACCCTGACCCCCATCCTTAACCCGACAAACCGACACTGGACTGCAGGCTGGACAGGTGTGGAGTAACTAAAAAAAAAAAGGTGGATGGGTGGTTGTTGGGTGGGCTTGTGTCTAGGGTATGGCAGGTGAGTAGTGTGATAAGTGTCTAGATGGTCTGGCTGGCTGGAGGGAGGTTACGGTGCTGTGTGGTTGATGCCAAAACACCAACAGCAGACGTCATCGAGGAGTTTATCACCATATGACCCAAATGAGGCGTCGGGGAAGCAGAGGTTAAGCGCGTCATGGATGAGGAGATGGAGGAAGGACGAGAGAAAGGCCGATCAGCTTGGTGGGGTGCTGCAGGCTTCTCTGTGAAGTGTTTCTGCCACAGCCATGATCTACATCCCGCCTCTATCGCATCTGCATTGCTGAGTGTGTGTGCAGCGAAGCAGGGGAAGGGTGGGTGGCGAAGACCTGAATTCAGGGAGTCGCTATTGGGCTGGGGGAGGGTGGGGGGAGGAGAGAGAGAGAGAGAGAGAGAGAGAGAGAGAGAGAGAGAGAGAGAGAGAGAGAGAGAGAGAGAGAGAGAGAGAGAGAGAGAGAGAGAGAGAGAGAGAGAGAGAGAGAGAGAGAGATAGCCTACGGGGAGTAGTAAGATAAGACTTGATGACGCAACAGACGCACACTACCGCGAGACAAAGTTGTAGAATTCCAGATCTATATGCGTACACACACACACACACACACACACACACACACACACACACACACACACACACACACACACACACACACACACACACACACACACATTCTCTCTCTCTCTCTCTCTCTCTCTCTCTCTCTCTCTCTCTCTCTCTCTCTTTTTCTCACTCTTACCGGGAAAACGAGACGCCAAAGACTCGAGATACACACCAACAAAGCCACACACAAGGCTAAGCTAATCAGATCAACACGGGCGATCTCGGGCGTCTCGGAAGGCAGTGACGGCGGCTTCTGCGAGGAGGTGAGTGTGTGAGTGTGTGTGTGTGACATCAGGGTAGTGTGAGACAGACACCAAGATGCAGGCTGATGGAAGAGGACAGAAACAACCTGTTCTCCTTAATCCGAGGCTCTGATAGGCGCTGGCAGGCGGGTGCGTGAGGGACGAAAGGAAGCATAATGATGGGACGGTGGGGGGTCAGGCGTGTTGATCCCGCACCCTTCTCTTTAAAGGCTCCTCCTCGACTGATATCTGGCGGCTGCTTGACTTATGAGCAACATTCGGCGACACTGAGGAGCCGAGTTAGATAAAAGGAGGAGGAGGAGGAGGGTCTGGTAGCCTCAGGTAATGCCGTCTTAGTGGAGAACGATTGGGATGAGAACGAACTAAAGGGGAGCGGCGAGGAGTCTGGAGGTGATAAGGTACAGAGATGGAGCGTGAAGGTTAACTTGCAGACTGAGCGAGGCAATAAGTGCAGGAGAGAGACGGCCAGCGGAGGGCGGGGTGACGGGATGACGCGGCCAATGGAGACATTAGCGCCACGCCACAAACGTCGATGAATCCTCCTTCGCGTGATTAAGCCGCGTGATAGGTCAACCTCGACAGTGGTGTAATTTAGATAAAGATGGCAAGCACGAGAGAACACTGGAGGGCTCGTGATGACGGTGGCGGGATGTTCACGGTGATCTAAGAGGCTTTTCCGGAGGCGACTAGGTAGGGCTTGTGAGGGTGTGGTGGAGGTGTGGGGTTAAGGGAGCATGGAGAAGAGTGGAGGTGTGGGGTTAGGAAAGTGGCAGTTTCAGTGCAGGCTAATGCACTCCTCACGACGATGGGGCGGCTGCACGAGGCTCCTGATGCTGCATGATTCCTTACGGCTCTAGGGAGGAGATAACGGGCCTCTTGCAGTAATATGATTGGGGATAAAAGGTACATGAAGTGATGAAGGGGACGAGAATGAGTCGTAAAATGATGGTGAGTATGATGAACTGAGGGATGATCAGTCCTGGGGGGAAGGGGAAGGGAAGGGGAAGGGGAAGGGGAAGGGGAAGGAGGACCAGTATGCAGCGCAACAAAGGGCGAATCACAAAGGCGATGCGACGAGGCTGAAGGCAAAGAGGAGGAGGAGGAGGAGGAGGAGGAGGAGGAGGAGGAGGAGGAGGAGGAGGAGGAGGAGGAGGAGGAGGAGGAGGAGGACTGAGAACAAGGCTCCGTCCGGTGACGAGGAGAACCAAATGAGAAGAGAGAAAGAGAGAAAGAAAAAAAAGAGAGAGAGAGAGAGAGAGAGAGAGAGAGAGAGAGAGAGAGAGAGAGGAGAGAGAGAGAGAGAGAGAGAGAGAGAGAGAGAGAGAGAGAGAGAGAGAGAGAGCCGTTATAGTCTAGTGTCTTATGTCCATACACAGTAAAACAGAACCATTGTCCTTTGATCTGATAAGCATAAAACACACCTAGAGTGGCTGTGTAGTAAGGCACCAATTACTATAATATGCAGAGAATAGATCAGTATCTTTTCCGGGAACACATCACTGAACGTTACAAGAGGAGGGTGTGACAGACCTCCTGGAAAATGCACACATGGTAATAGTCATAAGGGTTGTCATGCTCTGTGAACCCCATTTGGAATAGCATGAATACGTTAAAGTTGTGCAGGAAATAATATAGAATTCCATTTACCAATCCTGAAGAAGTCAAAAAATAAAAGTTCTTCACTCTTGCACTCCCATTCTCCGTCCTTCCAGCCTCACACAGGTCGACGCACCGAAATCCATGAAGCATTGACGGCCTCAGAATTTGGACGAACATTTCATGGGCAATATTTGATGCGGGTCGGAGCGAACAGCTGATAATATTATTCATGAATCAATTATCTCAACTCAGAATGGACTCGATGTTTCGGTTTTCGGTTATGAAGTCCACACAATTTCGCTCATCGGATTTGTGGTGACGGGGTGAGAGGGTCCGTGAGGGTCCAAACAAACACAAATTAACAATCTACATACGCGAAAAAAGCAGCACTTCGCCTAAACATGTTGATCGTGCAGTATACGACAATCACTAAATTCAACACACTATTAAGTCACAAACCATAAGAATAATAAAAATAACTGCACCTAACACCCTGGACATAGAATAAACAAGTTACCATACATTTGGTCTATAAAATTGGAAAAAAGGTGTAATAATGAATGTTTTTGATGACCTTGAAATACTAGGTTGTGCTTGGTCCCTCTTCAATCAGGACAAACGAGCTCACTGACTACCGTCCCTAACAACAAGGCAAGCAATCACGAAATTTGTCTTGCCAGGAAGTGAGGTGACTTTTATGGAGGCTGTTGACATCAAGGGCGACAAGGACACACTCACATTTCGTTAGCTAGTCCTTTGCTCCAACGACAAGCACTATCCTCAAGTTGTTTTCTGATGCCTTCGTGCCTCATCACCAAGCACGCAACAGACAGGCCTCTATTGTATACGTACCGCACCAGTTCACTCATCACTACGAAGCATCTACAACCTGTCTACATCCATGAACACCTTTATCACCACTAAGAAACATCACCACTACCGCTGCATCTGATCACCTTCACAGCCTTCACCTCGGTCCACCACACGAATCATCATGGACACAACTATGAATATCGGGGTGTATACAGCTTCCTCACCCTCGTACCGTCTCGTCCCACCTTGTGTCAACACCGCAATTCATCACAGCAGTTCTACCTTGGGTGCAGGATATCGGGCGAGCCAACACACCTTTCAAGCAGTGCTGTGGTTGGAGGGCGCGAAGGAGGTCACCTATAGAGGATTTCAAACCACTCCACGAGGGCAGCTTAAGATCACTTTCCGATGTCAAAGAAAAGTTGGGAGCTGCTTAACTCTCCTTCAAGATATCAAAGAAAAAGTAGGTAAAATTCGAATGCTACTTTCCTTCGGGTGTCTGAGAAAGGTTGGAAGACATTCAAAATCAGCCTCACCCGGCAAAGTTTTGGTCTCAAACTTCATTTCTGTCCGTCAGAGAGAAGTTGGCATTTACTGAAGGATTATGGGCTGCGAACCTGCTAAATGATGGCCCAGCATCCTTCCCTTCCCCTTCCCCCTTCCACCTCTCTAAAGAACACACCAACATCAAAACCAAAATAGAAAAAAGTAAGAGAAACTAGGCTTTAGTTTTCTTCCCACTGCTGGTATTTTAATGGAGGGTGATAAAAAGAACACTTATTTTCTTCAAACTGTAATTAATGTCCAAAATCATCCGATAACCAGTTTTTAGTTGTGTCGAGAACAGCGGGAACAGACGTACCTTCTCGATCTCGTTCCATCCTCCTCTTCATCCTCCTCTTTCTCTTCCTCCTCCTCCTCCTCCTTCTTCCTCACCCACTACTTACGTCATCGCCCCTACCATCTATTCTCCCCCACCTCCTCCACCTCTTCCACCACTACAGGCTGACATTTACCTTTCCACTGACAACTACAGTCTACCTCCAACATCTCCACCAAGACTGTCACCACCACTACCATCCACTTCCACAACCATCAACACTATCATCACCACCACTATCATCACCAAGTCAACCACTGTTCTTATCTCGTCACATCTACCGAATCACTACCTTTCTCGTCATCACCACTATCGACATCCTCGCCACCGTACACACCACACCAGCGATCACAATTACCACATCTACTACATGTTCACCACCACCACCACCACCACCACCACCTACACCACCACTACCCAACCCTTAACTTTCCTTCCCCATACCCTTACCATCTCTACCTCTACTCCTCTACCACCACCAAGACACAGCAACGCGACACCCAGCCTCCCCCTACAAACCACCACCCCGCCACCCACCCACCCACCCACCCACCCGCCTGCCCGCCCGCCAGCAGACAACTATCATCCCCTGATCTACAACTTGTGTAATCACCGCCTCTTTTTACCCCCACCGCCCCGCTGATCCGCCAAGACCTATCACGTCCAGATCCAAATTATCCACGGCGGCCAACTAATTCGACCTTCGCGGATATCTCTCTAAAGGCACGCGGGTAGGGGAGGGTCAGGATAGGTAAGGTTCATCGCGGCATTTCGAGTTGGCACGGACGGCGGCGGCGGTGGTGTTCGCAAGTACCACTCATATAGTAACGTGGCGAGTCATGGAAGTTTATCTCGTGCTGTTTAATGAGGCGGAGTAATTGGGAGGCAGAAGGGCCGGCCGCCATCTAATTGGTACCGCTCGGACAACAGTTTGCTTGCCGCTGCCACCTGGGTACACGCCGCGCCTCACTACACCACAATACCCCGCGCCATGCCATGTTGTGCCTTGCCGTACCGTGCTGCCTACTCGTCTGCCGTAAGCACTCCCGGAGACACACAAACACACACAAACACACACATAAACACACACACACACACACACACACACACACACACACACACACACACACACACACACACACACACACACACACACACACACACACACACACACCAAGCCATGACTCCTTGTTGGAAAAAAAAGGGAAAGCTATTTAAGTTGTAAAACATATTCAAACACACATACAGACACAAACAGTATGTACTGCAAAGCGACATATACATACACATAATAGACAGGTACATGCATATACAAGTACACACGCACATACATAGAACTCCACACCATATACAGGATAAGAGAAAGAGAAAGAGAGAGAGAGAGAGAGAGAGAGAGAGAGAGAGAGAGAGAGAGAGAGAGAGAGAGAGAGAGAGAGAGAGAGAGAGAGAGAGAGAGAGAGAGAGAGTCAGGCAGGTGGAGATAGGAGGGGTTACTCGCTAATTAACAGGTCGACAGGTGAAATTAGAGATGGAAATACGATGAAGCATGACCATAAGGGGAACAACAGATGAAACAACAAACACACCAACTACAGAACCCCGACAAACCCAAACACACATACACACATACACAGACACACACAGACCTACGTACACACACGTGGCCATTACCAACCTTCTGACAAGCCCATTAACAATACAAACTGTCAGACAGCTAAGTAGGAAGACGCTGAGGATGGAACAAACAACAGCCTCAGACAATTCAGATTTAATTATATCCTGCAATGAATCCAAGCTCGGGAAAAAAAAAGGACAATGCGAGGAAATGAAAAAGGGAAAAAAATAAGGCAGAATATTTTTTCCTCTTTCACTCCTCACAACTTTCACCTTCTGTCAGGAATTCATCAGGAACTCTTTGAAAACCTAATAAAGGCTCTATCTCATATTATTTTCTTCTTCCTTTTTACTTTCGTCTTGTTTATCACGAATATCTGCCTGCCTGCCTGTTCCTTCCTTCTTCTTTACTATTTTCTGTCTCAAGTTTCTGATGTATTTCTCGTCTTATTCCCTTCCTCCTCCGTCTCCATCCCCTTCCTTTAATTTGTTATTCTTGTTTTTGTTGTGGTCATCTTCCTCGTCCTCTTCCTCCAACTTCCTCGTCGCCATAATTGAAAACAACCATACAAGGCAGGAGAGAGAAAGAGAGGGAGAGAGAAAGAGCGGTGGCGTTTTCTTGTCAAAATATTACTTTTCTAAACACACACCGTCTAGCACCTTGGCGTCACCACCTTGTGCCTGAACGACGATGACGGAAACGTTCACCAGAAAATGAGGACGTGTGAGGCTCCTTAATTTATGGGGAGCACGGAAAGATGGGTGGCATCTAAGAGGAAATTTGAATTCATGTCAGAGGCGTTTGCTGAATTAGGGAAGAAGGAAGAACTCCGTCAACCTTAGAGCGAAAAGGAAAAAAGGGAAGGAAGGAGGAAAGGAGGAATGGAAAGAAGGAAAAAGAGTGCCAGGAAGTGCAAACCTCCTAGCGAGTCATTAGAGGTGGCACTTGCATATGTAACTACGGAAAGAGAAAGAGAAAGAGAGAGAAAAAAAAGAGAAAATAAAAAGAGCGAGAGAATATTATATGTAAACCCATCTTATTACAACCCCAACTTTCTACTTCTTTGTACGAGGAGCTCCACAACTTCAACGGCTGATAAAGTTACACGTCTTGCAATGTTAGATTATATTAGACTACGTTAACCAAACTTACGTAACATAATAAAAGAAGTGGAATTATTTATTTTTTTTCAGCCTTATATTTCTGTTCCTGCAGAAGACTTGCGAGGAAATATGAGGCGTAAGGCAAAATATACTGAGCATCATTAAGGGCAATGATGCATAAGAATAGAAGGAAGAGGCGGGGGAGGCAGGAGAATCATAATGAAAGATAGATAGTTATCGTGGCGGCAAAAATGACAGTAATAGGAACACAAAGCGAAATTATTACCGATACACCAAAGGGGAAGAGGAGAAAAGTGTGTGTGTGTTGTGTGTGTGTGTGTGTGTGTGTGTGTGTGTGTGTGTGTGTGTGTGTGTGTGTGTGTGTGTGTGTGTGTGTGCTCTAATGATACAAAATAGGAAAAAAAGAAGAAAAAAAACAGGTTACACATTGAAATAAACACAATTAGAGAACTGAGGGGACTAAGAGACGCGAATAGTGGGTGGGTATGGATGATGGGTCTGTGGGTGTGCTGTAGGCGTGTTGTGGGCGTGCTGCATGCTGCGTGGAGAGGCCAAGGCAATGATTGGTTACCCTGAAACTTCACAACAGTTTCGGGTGACTTGCCTGCACTGCATACGGCCGACCGCACGTCTCTCTCTCTCTCTCTCTCTCTCTCTCTCTCTCTCTCTCTCTCTCTCTCTCTCTCTCTCTCTCTCTCTCTCTCTCTCTATCTATCTATCTCTGAGTAATACGTTATCTTCTTTTTCATAGATTTTTTATCCACTCACTTTGCAATTTTCAGACTTATCCATCGTTTTACGTTAAATTTTCTTCCCCCGTTAAATTTTCCGATTTATTCTTTTCTGGTCAACTTCCAATGCATTTTTAACTCAACTGACTGGCACACAGCGTGATCGATGGACCGGCGAACAAACAACCGCCTGTGTATAAATAGAGGAAACATTTTAGTGGGACGAGGAGAGGGTATGGGGGGGGAGGGGGTGATGGTGATGGTGGTGGTGGTGGAAGGGTTGTAGAGGGAAAGATGTTTACCTGAGCTGAGGCTACAAAAAGAGGGTCGGCGCTCGGGAAAACAAGTGATCCGTGTTAAGCCTCCATTCAGTACTAGGGCGCCGATGAGGCTGGGTTATTATGGGCCCAAGAGAGGCACCTGGTTGTCTGTGTGGCTAAAGGAGCGTAATGAGTTTATGGGACCTTGATGAGTATTGAACTGATGCAGCGCTTGTCTGTCTGTCTCTCTCTCTCTCTCTCTCTCTCTCTCTCTCTCTCTCTCTCTCTCTCTCTCTCTCTCTCTCTCTCTCTCTCTCTCTCTCTCTCCATGCTAGCAATTACTCAAAGGATTGGACCATAACAAGCTCGCATAATCACCTTGTTTTCGTTCCTCGTGAATACTGACGCCTCCGAGGCATCAGGCAGCTCTTGGCTAACTCACACGGCGTCTTTCTGGATTGGCACTTCTTATTCTCTCCTCCAGTTCTTCCTCCATTTTTCCTCTTCCCATTGTTGTATTTTTTTCTCTCCCTCTCAGACCTATTATTCATCCCGTCTCCCTCTTCGTTTTTCTTTTTCCCTTCCTATGAATCTCCCATTCTCCCAACACTCTCCTTTCGTTTTCCCTCTCATCACCTCTCCACGGATCCATTCTTCCTTCCTCCATCCCCTTCTCCTTCCCTACCCACCGATCCTCTATCCTCCCCATTCTTCCCCCTGTCATACCTCTCCTCCCCTACTCTCTGCCCACGGATCACTCGCTCTCCTCCATTAAGGTTCGTTTGTGATTGTGATGTTATCGTCCCTCCTCCTTATGGGTGCTGTGTCTCCTTCCCGTCAGTCTCTATTTCTGTCTTCCTATCATGCCGTCCTGTTCGCCAGTGTGTGCTTTGATCTCGAGGTGTCAGTTAGTCTTCACGTTCCATTTCCCTTCCCGGTAATTTATGGGGCCGACGGATGATGAAAAACAAAGAAAAGAAAATGAAAACTGTGCTGAAGAGAATCAGTGTGAAATGTGTTTATGTAGTTTATCTTCCACCTCTCTCTTCCCTCCCTCCATCCCTCCCTCCCTCCCACTCTCCCCTTACCCTCTCTGAACCCTGTGACTTTTTCCTGTGACACCACGCAATTAGCCTTTGGGGCGGGATAAGCACTGCAGTCCTTGATTATTTAGACTTAAAAAGCAAAACAACGAAAATTACCACCACGCGCCCGCCAGAAAGCCCCTCATCTCTGGCCGTGAGCCTTGTTACTGCTGTCTGGCCATGCTCGCCCACACCTCGCGGCTATGAACGTCCAATAAAGGAAATTGGGAAGAAGAAAAAGAAAAAAAAAGGAAAAAGAAAAAAAAAGTGTGTATTATCTTTGACTAGCTTTAATGACAGACGAAATTGAATCCAACCTCCTTCATCTTGTTGGTATTGTTGGATGGAGTGATTGTATTGGCGAGGTGGCAGCGAGGTGAAGGCTACTTGTACAGATAAAGAGATCGATATCTAGCGAGTGGTAAAACCAGCTACCAAGGCTTTGCAAAGATTGTTACAGTGATATGCAGGCAATGGCAGGTAAAGATAACCAATAGAAGAGGAGGAAGAGAATGAGGAGAAGGAGGAGGAGGAAGAGAATGAGGAGAAGGAAGAGGAGGAAGAAAGAAGAGCAGGTTGTAAAAGGAGGAGGATGAATCTACCACTACCTGTAATCAAAAAATGCTCATAACTTTGTTATTAAGACATTTCAGGATTGCTCTTCCCTTACCTTAAGATTTCACGGCGTAAAGGAATAGAAAAGAGTGACTCTCCTCATCCGGGAAATAAGTCCTATCGTCACGCAGCCATAAGAAAACAAGTCTCAAAAGGATGGCGTACGATTTCCATTAAGAGGAGATGAACTACTTCATTACACGAGTACGTCTTTTAATCCCCAAATCAAAATTTTTTTTCTTCTATATCATGTACCTGTGGCGCCGCTAGGCATGATGGAGGCTCTCTTTAGATTGTCAGTCTCTGCCCGTTAGTAGCGCAGGTTTTCGATTTTCTATAGTGACGCCTCGCTTTTCTTGGCTTCCTTTGTTGTTGTTGAGAGAGGCTCATGCTTCGCGGTAGTTCTTCTATGCATATAACTTTGCAAGTCCCGTAGAAGATGGTGTTATGGCAGAAAGTGGGTGATCTTTGGCCACGCGGCGCGACGGTTATTTCATACAAAATTGGCCAGCTTGTCGGGGGATTTGAACTCGGGACCCTGAGCCGGTATGCTCGCCCGCTAGCCACTATACCACCGCCTACCCTATATGGTGTTTCATCACAAAAATTTATATATTAACCTTAGATCCGAGAAATATTTGGGAGAGGATCACGTCTATCAAATTCAAAAATAGAAAATGCACAACTGAAATACTATACGAGTACACAGCAGGATGTCTGGCATATAAGAAAAATAACGACGTTAAGACTGGAAGAGGAAGAGGAGAAGAAGCATGAGAAGAAGAAGGAAGAACATGTATAAGAGGAAGAGAATGAACTCAACACGTTTTCTGGTAAGCTGCAAAATAAGGGGAGATAATACAACAAATTATATAATACAACAAAAGTACCAAGTGCATTAACAGACAAGAGGTGCAGTAATGGTGTACGTAACTATATTCTGACGTGGTCTGTTGAGTCTTCTTCCTTCCCCTACGAAGAGGATAATTCATACAAACATACTCTAGTCCAAAACTTAAAACACAGGGAATAGAACCTTTTTTTTTCCAGCGACATGAAATAACCAAAAGGAAAGTTACAGGGAAAACTATAACTTTGAAAACACGAATATCAATGAAGCTCACCATGATTATGCTTATAAAAACAACACTCTATTGTAATTCACACACACACACACACACACACACACACACACACACACACACACACACACACACACACACACACACACACACACAAATGCATTTCTTAATGGGAGTTTCTAAGTTCTTTTTGCACTAAAACACTGTTCTGTACGAAAGGATTCTATCTTTTTTTTTTTTTCTCTCTCTCTCTCTCTCTCTCTCTCTCTCTCTCTCTCTCTCTCTCTCTCTCTCTATCTCTCTCTCTCTCTCTCTCTCTCTCTCTCTCTCTCTCTCTCTCTCTCTCTCTCTCTCTCTCTCTCTCTCTCTCTCTCTCTCTCTCTCTTCTCTCCAAAAAAGATGGAGAACAGCCACGTAGAGCAATTAGTTAGCAGCAACATATAACGCTGCTATCTGAGGTCTCCTGCCACCTCTTTTCATGTTTCTCTATTCCTCTTCCTTCTCTCCCTCCTTTTTTTCCTCTTCATCTTCCCTTTCCTCTCTCGCAGCCTTCCTTTTCCTCTCTGTTCTTATTATCAACTCTCGCTATAGCCATTTTCCGCCTCTCTGCGTTTCTCTCTTTCTCGCTTTTTGTTCCTCCCCTCACTTTCCATCCGGCCCTCCTCCTCCTCCTCCCCTTCCTCCTCCTCCTCTTCCTTTCCTCCTCGACCCTCCCCGTCTTATCGTCTTTTCCTGGCTCTTTGTTCCGTTTTCATTTTATTCTTGTATTCCTTTATGGGTCATTATTTTTATTTTTCATTTAAACCCTTTTACTCCAGAAATTTCCTTCTTCCTAAGTAATTTTCCCCATAAACTTTGCAGTCTCCACTTTACGTCTGCCGCTATCTCCTCTCCTTCCAACCTTTTCTTAACCTTTGTCTTTTTTTTCTCCCTTTTCTTCTATTTTCTTTCGTCTGTTTTCCTCCTATGCAGCTTCTCCTTAAATCATCAACTCTCCCTCCACCCTGGTCCTCGTTGTCTTGATATTCCACACGTTATCCACCTGCCTCTCCTTCCTAAAACACTGGTACGTCTTCCAAGAACTTATATCGTAGTCGAGCAAGATGTTAATTACCTTTCCTCTGAACGCCTAACCTCAGTCAAGCAACCCACGACTGTTCAACCTTCCTCTGAATAGCTGTGTTTCCTTCTTTACTTGATATTGCAAAATAAAATTACTCATGTCAGCTGAGAGTATTTCTATGTCATACACCAAGCCACAGAGGAGACATAGTGTATTATTTTTTCATATATATTGGTGGAATATTGCAGTAATTGTTCCTAAAAGAACACACAAATTGATTTCTTATAAATAGATACATTGATATGATAAGAAAAGCTAAGTATAATGTATTATCATATTACCATCCAGTATCATAAAGAACAAAAGCAATATGCGACAATATATTGAATTTGGTACAATGCGAGACTGGCTGACATTCCCATCGAAAATTACCGGATTCTAGTTACAATCGGAGTGGCGAAGAAAGGCTGAAAGGAGCCTATACCAACCCGAATTGATATAAATAAGACTCAATTTTAGTAGTAATAAGCTGTTCTACGTCAAATAAATGTAATAGTCGTATATTTAATCGCAGATCATTATCATAAATCATATTGGATATTTTTTGGGGGGGAAGGAAAAAAAGGTTGAAAGTCAAACACAACATTACTTGGAAAATAAGAAGGAAAAAAAAGAAGCTTTGCGGATAAATAACATCTTTGCGTGATCAGGTGCGGCGCTATAACCGGTTCCGGATCCGCTGGCTAACGCGAGACATGGTTCCCTTTGGTCAATATCCACTGCCGCTGAGGACATTATTATTTTTGTTATTATTATCATCATCATTATTATTCTCATTACTACTACTACTACTACTACTACTACTACTACTACTACTACTACTACTACTACAACTACTATCATTATGACTACACTTACTTTCACTACTACCTCGTGGCTGGGCTTCAAACCTCATTAGCAGCGTGGGAGAGGTGCTGCTGCCTTCTTAAGAACAACTGATTAGGCTTACCGGCCGGCCAGGTGCCTCCAAATGTAAGCTAACGAAGGAATTTCAACCATAAATTTGAGTCCCGATGCCTTGAAGAAAAAAGAGTGAACCCGCTTAGTCGTCACATCGTTCCTCTTTTCGGCTGGCGATGCGAAGTAACACATTCCTGACGATCATAGAAAAGATGGACTGAAGGAACCGCTCGCCACACACCAGCTCAGTGTTATTATATCTTTTATAAATTTGAGCCGAAGGACCATCCATCAGCATCTCATTAGTCAAGAATTTTCCTAATGGCAACGCTAATAAGTTCGATTTAAGGCTAAATAAAAGGGAAAAATAACGGAATAAGAAAGGAAGGTAGAAAAACGAAGTGTATGGCGCAGAATGACGCGTTCATGTAAGGAAGGACACAGGTGAAACGACTTACAGGACGGGAACACTTAATTTTGTCGCCCTAAACTTATTCTGGTAGTCGCTTGGCGGGTGACTTACCACTTTACTGCCGTGAAAATTTGCAGACTCTTAAACTTGATATATTACAATGAATTAATATTTTCATCTGACTTCATTTTCAAGGTCACGTTGCTCTCTTGTCTTGCTCTCCTTCTACCTAGCGTATTATCCCTGCCTCCTTTTTATTTCCAATATCATAACTCTCATTTCTCTTGACTAGAACGTTCATATTTATTTCTAGTATACACAATACACTTCAGGTCTGTGCGCTCCTCGTATTTCTGCGAAACTGGAGACTGCTCAAAGCAAGGGAGATCAGAGCTTTGCATTATCATACTTTGAGGATATAGAAGAATAATGAATTGCTTCCCAGAGTCAGTATCATATTGAAGGTAATGTTTTCGTGAGCTTCTGGATAGTCAAAGGAACTACAAACCATGATAACCAACGGCTTTTTTGCGGCAGATAATAACCTTTGTAGTGGGAATGATGAGATGGAACCTGGGAGTTATCGAAAATAGATTTCCATGAGAGAGAAAGAAAAAGAGAGAGAGAGAGAGAGAGAGAGAGAGAGAGAGAGAGAGAGAGAGAGAGAGAGAGAGAGAGAGAGAGAGAGAGAGAGAGAGAGAGAGAGAGAGAGAGAGAGAGAGAGAGAGAGAGAGAGAGAGAGAGAGAGAGATTGACTTTCCAGTTTGACTCATATTGCATATTCGTAAAACACGGTATCTATTACCTCTCTCTCTCTCTCTCTCTCTCTCTCTCTCTCTCTTCTCTTTCCTCTCTCTCTCTCTCTCTCTCTCTCTCTCTCTCTCTCTCTCTCTCTCTCTCTCTCTCTCTCTCTCCCTCTCTCTCAATCTCAATCTCTCAATCTCAATCTCTCCTTCCGTGATCCTCCTCGATAAACAAGGCTTGATTTCAAGACTTTTAGCCGGATCTTGTCACATATTCACCGGGAAGAGGGGGGGCGAGGGGGGCGGGGAGGGCGAGGGGGTGAAGGTCACGGACAGCGCCAGTCACGGACAATGAAGGTTAAGAGGTCACGTGGTCAGGGGGCCAGAGTGCGGAAGATGAGGTTAGGTCAAAGTGAGGGATCAGGGAAGGGGAAGGAGATAAGAACTTGGATGGATATGACGATTTTATGTTTCTTTTTTTTTTTGCATGCTTGCTTTAT
>JAXIVD010004217.1:35000-37904 GCA_036785275.1 Cancer borealis | reverse complement strand
TTCATATTCTCGCCATCGTGGTTTATCAACCTCGCTATATCTGCATATATAAATCATGACTAGTGAAAAGCAAACTATTGTCACGAGCATTACCATGAGTGGAAGTGAATGTGAGGCCGTGAGCTTGGACAACTACTTGTCCCAGCACCACGTTGTGCTGCACACTCACGTGGAGGAGGAGACTCCCAGGACGGGCTGTTTCGGGCGGATCCGTTGCTGCATCCCCAAACGGTTTAAAAGATGGTGGACAAAACGATCACGACGGCAGCACCACACCGAGACTGTGCCACAGAGGGAGGCTCAACAGGAACACCAGTTCAATGCCGAGGATTCACGCTCACCAGAAACCCAGCTGACCACGGCAAAGAACGGCCAAACGGACGGAGAAGAGGCTGTGCTTAGAGACAGTAAGGGAACAAATAATTATGTGCAAGAAAACACTTGCACCACCACTACGTCACGTTGGACTGGATTTACATCTCCAGTAATCGTTGGTGTCGTATGGAAAAACAAATGTGCATGCATTGAAGGGAAGAAGGAAGTTGCAGGAGTTGGTTTGCCATTCACAGAATGTGCACCTACGGCAGTAACAGAAGAGCAGCAAGAGACACTTGACGCAGGAACCACCAACAAGAAAACAAAGAAACGTCGCCGCAACCGTAGGAGGAAAAACAACAAGTCTGAAGAAGTGACGTTGAAATTTGTCACTGCAGGGAAAAAAACCGTCGCTGCCAAAGTACCCACCGTCATTACAGAAGTACCTTCCGTCATTACAGAGGTAACACCCGTCATTACAGAGGTACCACCCGTCATTACAGAGGTATCAACCGTCATTGCAGAGGCACCATCCGTCATTACAGAGGTACCACCCGTCATTACAGAGGTACCACCCGTCATTACAGAGGTACTACCCGTCATTACAGAGAAGGAAGCCATCGCTGCCGAAGTACCCAACGTCATTACAGAGGTAGCCACCGTCAATGCAGAGGCTGGAGACTCACCATTAATAGAAATAAAGTTTGAAACACCCGATGAAGGAACTAACCAGACAAAGGAAACCAAGACACGTCGGCGCCGCCATAAGAGGAAAAACAAGAAGAATGAAGAAGTTACACTAGAATCCGTCACTGCTGAGGAGGTGCACCTTGGTGAAGAGGTTACGTCTCTTACTGTAGAGGAGCTGCCTGTTACTGAAGCCCTGCCGTCTCTGTCTGAAGAGATCACGTCCATTACTGAAGAGGTGATGCCTGTTTCTAAGGAGGTCTTGTGCGTTATTGCAAGTGGGAATCTTCCATCAACTGAAGAGGACCAAGATAAACTGATGATTGAGGAGGAGTCTGAACCAATTATACAAGAGATTATACCATTTAACAGTGACCCTTACACATCCGATCATGAGGCGGCCATAGTTAACGAAGTTCTCGGCAAAACCAACGAGGATGTCGCGGAAACAGTTCAGGAAGAAATTGTTCCAATTGACGTACAAAAGAAGAAGGTGATCAAGCACCATAAGATTGTTAAACAAACGAAGAACAACGGAATAAACGATGATTCCGATTCTGATGACGGCATCAATTTCATTCTTCCGTCCGTGGAAGAGCAGCGCAAGATTGGCAAGTCTGTGTTGTGTGTCGCTGACCTGCGGGCGGCTTTTGAACAATGGCGGAATGTTCTTCAAGGACATGTCAACAATGAAAACGTTCACTCAATTCAAGAACAACAGTTCAAGGCTAGCAAAGAAATGCTGCCCATTAAAGAAGAGTTCGAAGCAATTACAGCCGATATTATACCTGATGATTATGATGCCTACACATCAGATGAAGAGGCGGCCATTGTTAATGAAGTTCTTGGTAAGACAAACAAACAAATGACCCACAATTCAGACGAGACGAGATCGGACAACGAAGCAACAGTCTTTCATTGCGATGACCAAAAGAAAAAGGTGAACAAGTTGAAGAAGGTAATGAAGCGTCGCTCACCTGTTAACACAACACACAACCAACACAAGGACTCCAAACCTGCAAACAATGAAGCCGACTATGATTCCGATTCTGATGATGACATCAACGTTATTCTTCCGTCCATCGCAGAGCAACGCAAGTTTGCCGAAGGTGCGTCCCACATCGCAAACCTTCAGAAATTCCTGAAAGTGTTGGACAAGGTTGGTTTAGTTGATGTGATGAAGAAGTACTACGTGCTCAACTACAGGGATGTGTGGGCACGGGCTGCCGGAGGACAGTACCAAGGTGTTGTAGGAAGAGGCAACAGGCGCTGGAACTGGCAAGGAAGGGGACGGGGATGGAACAGAGGAAGGGGAATGGAGAGTGGAACAGGAAGGGGACTGGAAATGTCCCGAGGAAGTGGTATGTTCAGGGGAAGGGGACTGGAAATGTCTCCAGGACATGGAATGTTCAGGGGAAGAGGAAGGGGACTGGAAATGTCCCCAGGACATGAAATGTTCAGGGGAAGAGGAAGGGGAATGGAAATGTCCCCTGGACATGAAACGTTCAGGGGAAGAGGAAGAGGACTGGAAATGTCCCCAGGACATGGAATGTTCAGGAGAAGAAGAAGGGGACTGGAAATGTCTCCAGGACATGGAATGTTCAGGAGAAGAGGAAGGGGACTGGAAATGTCTCCAGGACATGGAATGTTCAGAGGAAGAGGAATGGGACTGGAAATGTCCCCAGGACGTGGAATGTTCAGAGGAAGAGGAAGGGGACTGGAAATGTCCCCAGGACATGGAATGTTCAGGGGAAGAGGAAGGGGACTGGAAATGTCTCCAGGACATGGAATGTTCAGGGGAAGAGGAAAGGGACTGGAAATGTATCCAGGACGTGGAATGTTCAGAGGAAGAGGAAGGGGACTAGAAATGTCTCCAGGACGTGGAACAAAAATAGCACGAGG
>JAXIVD010004217.1:20000-32500 GCA_036785275.1 Cancer borealis | reverse complement strand
TGTGAGAAACTTTATCAGGACAAATTTGTTCCGACTTTCACTCTAACCTAAGGCGGGGACGGGCGATCAAGGGGGAGGGAG
Organism: Cancer borealis; assembly: GCA_036785275.1. Lineage (NCBI taxonomy): Eukaryota > Metazoa > Arthropoda > Malacostraca > Decapoda > Cancridae > Cancer > Cancer borealis. The sequence goes on along the minus strand of JAXIVD010004217.1, from coordinate 32,419 downwards.
AGGACCATCTTGAAACATGAAATAGCGATGATATACATAACATACAGTCTTATCCTCAATAGTTATAGTAGTTTGTAGTAGAGAAGTGCAGAGCCTCCTTGTTGATATCATAGGATGGCACGAAGCTGATCCTGCTGGGCTTCCTTTATTAATTGATTTTTTTTGTGCCGCCATTAAGAAGGAAGAATAGGCAGGGGAGGCATTCATGATTTGATGCAGGATGGAGGGAGCGTGCACGTCCCTCAGCTCAAACAGAAGGATGTTTAGAAGTGTTGAACATTCTTAAGAAGGGAAGGAAGTCTAAGGGTGTTGAACATTCTTAAGAAGGGAAAAAAGTCTAAGGGAGTTCAACTTCTTTTAAAAGGGAAGAAGAATGTACTTTTGCACACATGATATCGTCACCCGTTGATTTTCACTTACATTTTTGGAGGAAAAAGAACTTTATATAGCGATTCACGTAACTATTTTGCATTACCTACATCGTCGTGTTGATAACTCATGCCACTGAAATGCGACCCACCGGTGCTGGGGTGAGAATGCTATTAAGTCTCAGATGGCAGGCATATCAAGTCTCCGTGTCATATAAACAAACTGCCAGAGCACGCAGCAATTCTGAGTATAAGCCAATTTTGTGCCCTGGTGGTATTAGGTTAGACCAGCAACCCAGACCAACTATTCCAGGGAGACTTCTAACCTGGTTTCTATAACACGAGACTGGCGGCACAGATTACACTTACGCTTAAACTGACCCTCACACTGGCTTCTACAACGCTGCACCGCCGGGACGCACTGTGTACCAAGACTGTATGGTGACCCTTCCTTGATTTGTGCTACGCTATACAGGGAGCAACACTGGTAGGCTGACCCTCCATTCAGAATATTGTACACACACACACGCACACGCACGCACACGCGCACGCACGCACGCACACGCACGCACGCACGCACGCGCGCGCACACACACACACACACACACACACACACACACACACACACACACACACACACACACACACACACACACACACACACACACACACACACACACAGATTGGTTAAACCTTACTGGGTTGGAGTTAGGTCAACAAAGTCAATCTGGCAAGGATGGAGTTAGAGGGCCAATGAAAATCAAGATGGATTGATCGTTATTAGGTTGGAGTTAAATCTACCTTCATATTCTCGCCATCGTGGTTTATCAACCTCGCTATATCTGCATATATAAATCATGACTAGTGAAAAGCAAACTATTGTCACGAGCATTACCATGAGTGGAAGTGAATGTGAGGCCGTGAGCTTGGACAACTACTTGTCCCAGCACCACGTTGTGCTGCACACTCACGTGGAGGAGGAGACTCCCAGGACGGGCTGTTTCGGGTGGATCCGTTGCTGCATCCCCAAACGGTTTAAAAGATGGTGGACAAAACGATCACGACGGCAGCACCACACCGAGACTGTGCCACAGAGGGAGGCTCAACAGGAACACCAGTTCAATGCCGAGGATTCACGCTCACCAGAAACCCAGCTGACCACGGCAAAGAACGGCCAAACGGACGGAGAAGAGGCTGTGCTTAGAGACAGTAAGGGAACAAATAATTATGTGCAAGAAAACACTTGCACCACCACTACGTCACGTTGGACTGGATTTACATCTCCAGTAATCGTTGGTGTCGTATGGAAAAACAAATGTGCATGCATTGAAGGGAAGAAGGAAGTTGCAGGAGTTGGTTTGCCATTCACAGAATGTGCACCTACGGCAGTAACAGAAGAGCAGCAAGAGACACTTGACGCAGGAACCACCAACAAGAAAACAAAGAAACGTCGCCGCAACCGTAGGAGGAAAAACAACAAGTCTGAAGAAGTGACGTTGAAATTTGTCACTGCAGGGAAAAAAACCGTCGCTGCCAAAGTACCCACCGTCATTACAGAAGTACCTTCCGTCATTACAGAGGTAACACCCGTCATTACAGAGGTAACACCCGTCATTACAGAGGTACCACCCGTCATTACAGAGGTATCAACCGTCATTGCAGAGGCACCATCCGTCATTACAGAGGTACCACCCGTCATTACAGAGGTACCACCCGTCATTACAGAGGTACTACCCGTCATTACAGAGAAGGAAGCCATCGCTGCCGAAGTACCCAACGTCATTACAGAGGTAGCCACCGTCAATGCAGAGGCTGGAGACTCACCATTAATAGAAATAAAGTTTGAAACACCCGATGAAGGAACTAACCAGACAAAGGAAACCAAGACACGTCGGCGCCGCCATAAGAGGAAAAACAAGAAGAATGAAGAAGTTACACTAGAATCCGTCACTGCTGAGGAGGTGCACCTTGGTGAAGAGGTTACGTCTCTTACTGTAGAGGAGCTGCCTGTTACTGAAGCCCTGCCGTCTCTGTCTGAAGAGATCACGTCCATTACTGAAGACATGATGCCTGTTTCTAAGGAGGTCTTGTGCGTTATTGCAAGTGGGAATCTTCCATCAACTGAAGAGGACCAAGATAAACTGATGATTGAGGAGGAGTCTGAACCAATTATACAAGAGATTATACCATTTAACAGTGACCCTTACACATCCGATCATGAGGCGGCCATAGTTAACGAAGTTCTCGGCAAAACCAACGAGGATGTCGCGGAAACAGTTCAGGAAGAAATTGTTCCAATTGACGTACAAAAGAAGAAGGTGATCAAGCACCATAAGATTGTTAAACAAACGAAGAACAACGGAATAAACGATGATTCCGATTCTGATGACGGCATCAATTTCATTCTTCCGTCCGTGGAAGAGCAGCGCAAGATTGGCAAGTCTGTGTTGTGCGTCGCTGACCTGCGGGCGGCTTTTGAACAATGGCGGAATGTTCTTCAAGGACATGTCAACAATGAAAACGTTCACTCAATTCAAGAACAACAGTTCAAGGCTAGCAAAGAAATGCTGCCCATTAAAGAAGAGTTCGAAGCAATTACAGCCGATATTATACCTGATGATTATGATGCCTACACATCAGATGAAGAGGCGGCCATTGTTAATGAAGTTCTTGGTAAGACAAACAAACAAATGACCCACAATTCAGACGAGACGAGATCGGACAACGAAGCAACAGTCTTTCATTGCGATGACCAAAAGAAAAAGGTGAACAAGTTGAAGAAGGTAATGAAGCGTCGCTCACCTGTTAACACAACACACAACCAACACAAGGACTCCAAACCTGCAAACAATGAAGCCGACCATGATTCCGATTCTGATGACGACATCAACGTTATTCTTCCGTCCATCGCAGAGCAACGCAAGTTTGCCGAAGGTGCGTCCCACATCGCAAATCTTCAGAAATTCCTGAAAGTGTTGGACAAGGTTGGTTTAGTTGATGTGATGAAGAAGTACTACGTGCTCAACTACAGGGATGTGTGGGCACGGGCTGCCGGAGGACAGTACCAAGGTGTTGTAGGAAGAGGCAACAGGCGCTGGAACTGGCAAGGAAGGGGACGGGGATGGAACAGAGGAAGGGGAATGGAGAGTGGAACAGGAAGGGGACTGGAAATGTCCCGAGGAAGTGGTATGTTCAGGGGAAGGGGACTGGAAATGTCTCCAGGACATGGAATGTTCAGGGGAAGAGGATGGGGACTGGAAATGTCCCCAGGACATGAAATGTTCAGGGGAAGAGGAAGGGGAATGGAAATGTCCCCTGGACATGAAACGTTCAGGGGAAGAGGAAGGGGACTGGAAATGTCCCCAGGACATGGAATGTTCAGGAGAAGAAGAAGGGGACTGGAAATGTCTCCAGGACATGGAATGTTCAGGAGAAGAGGAAGGGGACTGGAAATGTCTCCAGGACATGGAATGTTCAGAGGAAGAGGAATGGGACTGGAAATGTCCCCAGGACGTGGAATGTTCAGAAGAAGAGGAAGGGGACTGGAAATGTCCCCAGGACATGGAATGTTCAGGGGAAGAGGAAGGGGACTGGAAATGTCTCCAGGACATGGAATGTTCAGGGGAAGAGGAAAGGGACTGGAAATGTATCCAGGACGTGGAATGTTCAGAGGAAGAGGAAGGGGACTAGAAATGTCTCCAGGACGTGGAACAAAAATAGCACGAGGAAGGGGGACTGGAATAACAAGAGGGAAGGGATACGGAAGAGGAAGGTGGTGTGGATAGACAAGAGGACACTCACAACAAGGAACAAGATCAAACAATGGATAGTGAACACAATGAAAAAGGAAACAGAAACAATAAATTCCTGACGTAAAATTACTTCATGCTTTTCAATGATTTGTGAAATAAACATTTGTGTAAGGATTTTGCAGTGCATTTTGAAGACTGTTCAAAATTAGAATTAAAATTTAAATTATACATTATATTCAATACAAAAAAGTTATACTGATCATGTTATTATTGTCTAATATATGTAAATAGTGATTTCGTCTCAAAATTATTATATATTTTTATGATTTAATGTATCTTTGGAAGTGTATATTACAACTCTTGTAATTATTGTTAAAAAATATAGAAGACTTATTTTTACTTATTGCTATTATTATCCGCTTTTGCCACGGTACAATTCTTATCTCCGTATTACCTGTGAAGTATTAATCAACACATACCTGTCCTTGATTACAGTACCACACACACTACACACACACACACACTACAGACACACACACACACACACACACACACACAGACACACACACACACACACACACACAGACACAGACACAGACACAGACACACACACACACACACACACACACACACACACACACACACACAGACACAGACACAGACACAGACACACACACAGACACACACACACACACACACACACACACACACACACACACTACAGACACACACACACACACACACACACACACACACACACACACACACACACACACACACACACACACACACACACACACACTACAGACACACACACACACACACACACACACACACACACACACACACACACACAGACACAGACACAGACACACACACACACACACACAGACACACACACACACACACACACACACACACACACACACACACACACACACACACACACACACACACACTACAGACACACACACACACACACACACACACACACACACACACACACACACACACACACACACACAGACACAGACACAGACACACACACACACACACACACACACACACACACACACACACACACACTACAGACACACACACACACACACACACACACACACACACACACACACACACACACACACACACACACACACTACAGACACACACACACACACACACACACACACACACACACACACACACACACACACACACACACACACACACACACACACACACACACAGACACACTACAGACACATTGCACACACAAACACACACACACACACATACACACATACACACACACACACACACACACACACACACACACACACACACACACACACACACACACACACACACGGTATGTTTATCAGTGGTAAAATTCTTACGTATTTATGTTGAGCGAAACGATTATGTGACGAATGTGTTAATATTCTTATTGGACCTTGCGTCGCATAATTCAGTCAAGAGGTTACGCAGTTACGCACGTCACTCATTTGTCTATCCTTGACATGTATGATGAACCTGTTTTCTACCTACATCCATGTACGTTATTTATCTACAACGAACGTTATTACCTACACACGTGAGGAATTGTAGGCACGGTAGCAAGGAAATAGGTTTTAGTGCAAATGGAAGTGACTGATTGACTAGTTGCTATACGCTGTAAGCGACAACCCTTTAAACCTCATTCTTTATTATTATATTTCTATTATATTACTACTGTTTACTATCCTGGTAGTGGTCAGGAGGCAGGAGGTCAATTGGCTTGACTTACCTTCGTGAAAACCTAAACTCTGCCTCTCGACTCTTTTATGGGACCAGGGATAGAAAAACGTGGAGGCTGAGAATACTGCACTTCTCTTTACTTTGGAGTGTGTTTACTTTCCTAGGGCTGGCTTGTGAATGCATCAAGTCGGGTGGAAGTAAAACTGTCCACGGCAATCCATGTATGTTGGAAAAGCAAAATGGATTGAATCACAGGCTCTGTATAACGCTTTGCAGGGTGGAATGTGCTCATGCATTTCTTGGCAAGACGCTTAAGTGGCGCAGGAAAGTCCGTGCAGGAAATGTCGTTACGTTGGAGAGGCGATCAAGCGTTTCCATGTGATTGAGAACGGTCATCTGCCTGTCCCACCTCCCCCTGCCAAGGCTACGCTGCACCTGATGGCCTTTGGATAGCAAACTCTGAGTTGTACAGGAAATTGTGGAGAGAACGAAGTCAAATTATCGACGTGCTCCTCTGTTGCTCTTAATGTTGTAACTCGAGTTGATGACGAGCGCCAAAATGAATGATTTAACACCAACCACTTGTTGTTGAGTCTTTAAGGGGAACACACAATGATTAGATGTCGCGCCGCTTTGTACATACACAACAGTCTTTGTGATATATATAGAGACAACACCATTTGCTGATCTGTCGCTCCTCCCGACAGTTCATACAAGTGTAGTCTGTCTGTCCACCTACACACGGCAGAAATAGAACCAGGAACGTCAAGGCAGCGACCCGAGACACGAGGCGACGCAGCCCAAGCTCGAGGTGACATAAGGTGGTGTGATCCTTTCCTGAGATGTGGGACAGAACCAGGCCTGCCCTTGTCCCCTGTTTGTTGTGAGGCTTAGCAGGCCAGGGAAATAAGTCTACAGAAATACTTTTTCCAAAGTTACGTAGGAAAAATAAATACATATAATCATTCAATTATAAAGTTGTATAATGGACTGGAAAAAAATGTCCGTAGTCCTGGTACTATTATGATGTTATTTCATGTTCTGGAAAAGAGAGAGAGAGAGAGAGAGAGAGAGAGAGAGAGAGAGAGAGAGAGAGAGAGAGAGAGAGAGAGAGAGAGAGAGAGAGAGAGAGAGAGAGAGAGAGAGAGAGAGAGAGAGAGAGAGAGAGAGAGAGAGAGAGAGAGAGAGAGAGAGAGAGAGAGAGAGAGAGAGAGAGAGAGAGAGAGAGAGAGAGAGAGAGAGAGAGAGAGAGAGAGAGAAAAAAAATTCTTTCGTGTCCACAAAGAATGAAGGGAAGAAAACGTTCAGGAACCATTAAAAGAACACAACGTCACAAAGTTCATGCTTATCCTCACAAGAAAAGGTCACAAAACCGTTACAATACATCCATGGTCCACATTGCGAGTGTTGGCTTCACGACGCCTTTGTTCCCAGTATCAGTATATCATAAACGTGGTGGTGAGGAGCATCAGAGAGCCACATGCCCAGATCGCACTCTGCCCCAAGCGACACAACACTACAACAAATACGGCAGCAGATACTGGTGCGTGTGTGTGTCCTTGTGTCCATTCTGTTGGCGGGGAGAGGCGGAGTTGAGATTGCTACTATTGGTCATTTCGCTCTACAGTCTACGGGGATCCAATAAAGTAGCAACAAGTTCTGGGCACAAGTTCACACTTTTGATTAGATTTAATTTTGGACTGTGTTGTTGAGGTGGTGGCGGCGTAGTGGGAGGATGAGGCTGTGGGTATGGAAGGCTGATTAAACGTGTGTATATATATATGTGTGTGTGTGTGTGTGTGTGTGTGTGTGTGTGTGTGTGTGTGTGTGTGTGTGTGTGTGTGTGTGTGTGTGTGTGTGTGCGCGCGCGTGCGTGCGTGCGTGTGCGTGCGTGCGTGCGCGTGTGCGTGCGTGTGCGTGTGTGTGTGTACAATATTCTGAATGGAGGGTCAGCCTACCAGTGTTGCTCCCTGTATAGCGTAGCACAAATCAAGGAAGGGTCACCATACAGTCTTGGTACACAGTGCGTCCCGGCGGTGCAGCGTTGTAGAAGCCAGTGTGAGGGTCAGTTTAAGCGTAAGTGTAATCTGTGCCGCCAGTCTCTTGTTATAGAAACCAGGTTAGAAGTCTCCCTGGAATAGTTGGTCTGGGTTGCTGGTCTAACCTAATACCACCAGGGCACAAAATTGGCTTATACCCAGAATTGCTGCGTGCTCTGGCAGTTTGTTTATATGACACGGAGACTTGATATGCCTGCCATCTGAGACTTAATAGCATTCTCACCCCAGCACCGGTGGGTCGCATTTCAGTGGCATGAGTTATCAACACGACGATGTAGGTAATGCAAAACAGTTACGTGAATCGCCATATAAAGTTCTTTTTCCTCCAAAAATGTAAGTGAAAATCAACGGGTGACGATATCATGTGTGCAAAAGTACATTCTCCTTCCCTTTTAAAAGAAGTTGAACTCCCTTAGACTTTTTTCCCTTCTTAAGAATGTTCAACACCCTTAGACTTCCTTCCCTTCTTAAGAATGTTCAACACTCCTAAACGGGGAGGGGATAGGGTGTTATCTTACCTGGATGCTGGTTGGGGGGTGAAAAGGTGTGTAGTACAGGTGTGTGTGTGTGTGTGTGTGTGTGTGTGTGTGTGTGTGTGTGTGTGTGTGTGTGTGTGTGTGTGTGTGTGTGTGTGTGTGTGTGTGTGTGTCTGTGTCTGTGTCTGTGTCTGTGTGTGTGTGTGTGTCTGTGTGTGTCTGTGTGTGTGTGTAGTGTGTCTGTGTGTGTGTGTAGTGTGTGTGTGTGTGTAGTGTGTGTGTGTGTGTGTGTGTGTGTGTGTGTGCGTGTGTGTGTGTGTGTGTGTGTGTGTGTGTGTGTGTGTGTGTGTGTGTCTGTAGTGTGTGTGTAAGGTGTGGTACTGTAATCAAGGACAGGTATGTGTTGATTAATACTTCACAGGTAATACGGAGATAAGAATTGTACCGTGGCAAAAGCGGATAATAATAGCAATAAGTAAAAATAAGTCTTCTATATTTTTTAACAATAATTACAAGAGTTGTAATATACACTTCCAAAGATACATTAAATCATAAAAATATATAATAATTTTGAGACGAAATCACTATTTACATATATTAGACAATAATAACATGATCAGTATAACTTTTTTGTATTGAATATAATGTATAATCTAAATTTTAATTCTAATTTTGAACAGTCTTCAAAATGCACTGCAAAATCCTTACACAAATGTTTATTTCACAAATCATTGAAAAGCATGAAGTCATTTTACGTCAGGAATTTATTGTTTCTGTTTCCTTTTTCATTGTGTTCACTATCCATTGTTTGATCTTGTTCCTTGTTGTGAGTGTCCTCTTGTCTATCCACACCACCTTCCTCTTCCGTATCCCTTCCCTCTTGTTATTCCAGTCCCCCTTCCTCGTGCTATTTTTGTTCCACGTCCTGGAGACATTTCTAGTCCCCTTCCTCTTCCTCTGAACATTCCACGTCCTGGATACATTTCCAGTCCCTTTCCTCTTCCCCTGAACATTCCATGTCCTGGAGACATTTCCAGTCCCCTTCCTCTTCCCCTGAACATTCCATGTCCTGGGGACATTTCCAGTCCCCTTCCTCTTCCTCTGAACATTCCACGTCCTGGGGACATTTCCAGTCCCATTCCTCTTCCTCTGAACATTCCATGTCCTGGAGATATTTCCAGTCCCCTTTCTCTTCTCCTGAACATTCCATGTCCTGGAGACATTTCCAGTCCCCTTCCTCTTCTCCTGAACATTCCATGTCCTGGGGACATTTCCAGTCCCCTTCCTCTTCCCCTGAACGTTTCATGTCCAGGGGACATTTCCATTCCCCTTCCTCTTCCCCAGAACATTTCATGTCCTGGGGACATTTCCAGTCCCCTTCCTCTTCCCCTGAACATTCCATGTCCTGGAGACATTTCCAGTCCCCTTCCCCTGAACATTCCACTTCCTCGGGACATTTCCAGTCCCCTTCCTGTTCCACTCTCCATTCCCCTTCCTCTGTTCCATCCCCGTCCCCTTCCTTGCCAGTTCCAGCGCCTGTTGCCTCTTCCTACAACACCTTGGTACTGTCCTCCGGCAGCCCGTGCCCACACATCCCTGTAGTTGAGCACGTAGTACTTCTTCATCACATCAACTAAACCAACCTTGTCCAACACTTTCAGGAATTTCTGAAGATTTGCGATGTGGGACGCACCTTCGGCAAACTTGCGTTGCTCTGCGATGGACGGAAGAATAACGTTGATGTCGTCATCAGAATCGGAATCATAGTCGGCTTCATAGTTTGCAGGTTTGGAGTCCTTGTGTTGGTTGTGTGTTGTGTTACCAGGTGAGCGACGCTTCATTACCTTCTTCAACTTGTTCACCTTTTTCTTTTGGTCATCGCAATGAAAGACTGTTGCTTCGTTGTCCGATCTCGTCTCGTCTGTATTGTGGGTAATTTGTTTGTTTGTCTTACCAAGAACTTCATTAACAATGGCCGCCTCTTCATCTGATGTGTAGGCATCATAATCATCAGGTATAATATCGGCTGTAATTGCTTCGAACTCTTCTTTAATGGGCAGCATTTCTTTGCTAGCCTTGAACTGTTGTTCTTGAATTGAGTGAACGTTTTCATTGTTGACATGTCCTTGAAGAACATTCCGCCATTGTTCAAAAGCCGCCCGCAGGTCAGCGACGCACAACACAGACTTGCCAATCTTGCGCTGCTCTTCCACGGACGGAAGAATGAAATTGATGCCGTCATCAGAATCGGAATCATCGTTTATTCCGTTGTTCTTCGTTTGTTTAACAATCTTATGGTGCTTGATCACCTTCTTTTGTACGTCAATTGGAACAATTTCTTCCTGAACTGTTTCCGCGACATCCTCGTTGGTTTTGCCGAGAACTTCGTTAACTATGGCCGCCTCATGATCGGATGTGTAAGGGTCACTGTTAAATGGTATAATCTCTTGTATAATTTGTTCAGACTCCTCCTCAATCATCAGTTTATCTTGGTCCTCTTCAGTTGATGGAAGATTCCCACTTGCAATAACGCACAAGACCTCCTTAGAAACAGGCATCACCTCTTCAGTAATGGACGTGATCTCTTCAGACAGAGACGGCAGGGCTTCAGTAACAGGCAGCTCTACAGTACGAGACGTAACCTCTTCACCAAGGTGCACCTCCTCAGCAGTGACGGATTCTAGTGTAACTTCTTCATTCTTCTTGTTTTTCCTCTTATGGCGGCGCCGACGTGTCTTGGTTTCCTTTGTCTGGTTAGTTCCTTCATCGGGTGTTTCAAACTTTATTTCTATTAATGGTGAGTCTCCAGCCTCTGCATTGACGGTGGCTACCTCTGTAATGACGTTGGGTACTTCGGCAGCGATGGCTTCCTTCTCTGTAATGACGGGTAGTACCTCTGTAATGACGGGTGGTACCTCTGTAATGACGGGTGGTACCTCTGTAATGACGGATGGTGCCTCTGCAATGACGGTTGATACCTCTGTAATGACGGGTGGTACCTCTGTAATGACGGGTGTTACCTCTGTAATGACGGAAGGTACCTCTGTAATGACGGTGGGTACTTTGGCAGCGACGGTTTTTTTCCCTGCAGTGACAAATTTCAACGTCACTTCTTCAGACTTGTTGTTTTTCCTCCTACGGTTGCGGCGACGTTTCTTTGTTTTCTTGTTGGTGGTTCCTGCGTCAAGTGTCTCTTGCTGCTCTTCTGTTACTGCCGTAGGTGCACATTCTGTGAATGGCAAACCAACTCCTGCAACTTCCTTCTTCCCTTCAATGCATGCACATTTGTTTTTCCATACGACACCAACGATTACTGGAGATGTAAATCCAGTCCAACGTGACGTAGTGGTGGTGCAAGTGTTTTCTTGCACATAATTATTTGTTCACTTACTGTCTCTAAGCACAGCCTCTTCTCCGTCCGTTTGGCCGTTCTTTGCCGTGGTCAGCTGGGTTTCTGGTGAGCGTGAATCCTCGGCATTGAACTGGTGTTCCTGTTGAGCCTCCCTCTGTGGCACAGTCTCGGTGTGGTGCTGCCGTCGTGATCGTTTTGTCCACCATCTTTTAAACCGTTTGGGGATGCAGCAACGGATCCACCCGAAACAGCCCGTCCTGGGAGTCTCCTCCTCCACGTGAGTGTGCAGCACAACGTGGTGCTGGGACAAGTAGTTGTCCAAGCTCACGGCCTCACATTCACTTCCACTCATGGTAATGCTCGTGACAATAGTTTGCTTGTCACTAGTCATGATTTATATATGCAGATATAGCGAGGTTGATAAACCACGATGGCGAGAATATGAAGGTAGATTTAACTCCAACCTAATAACGATCAATCCATCTTGATTTTCATTGGCCCTCTAACTCCATCCTTGCCAGATTGACTTTGTTGACCTAACTCCAACCCAGTAAGGTTCAACCAATCTGTGTGTGTGTGTGTGTGTGTGTGTGTGTGTGTGTGTGTGTGTGTGTGTGTGTGTGTGTGTGTGTGTGTGTGTGTGTGTGTGTGTGTGCGCGCGCGTGCGTGCGTGC
>JAXIVD010004217.1:0-2500 GCA_036785275.1 Cancer borealis | reverse complement strand
AATGCCATAGAAAAGAAAAAGTTTGTCACTCACGCTCATTGATGGAGAGGAAACCCAATACAATTCAAAGTAAATTTGATATGTAAGCTGAATTATCCGAGGCTTCAGAGGTCATTTATATAATAAGACGAGATCACTCAGCCAGGATAATGATTTTGGGAATGACGTGCACAGATGAGGCCTCGCACCCAACCGGGAAAACTGCTAACATTATTCCCCCACAAAACCACTAAATATTATAATAGCGGCGAGTGTTTTCAATCCTGCAAGTTTTTAACCAACTTTATTTATTTATTTATTTATTTTTTTTTTTTTTGGCAAGGCGGTGATTTACAGGCATCTGAGGCTTTAGAAAAAAAAAAAAATGTTCTCTCTCTCTCTCTCTCTCTCGCGCTCTCTCTCTCTCTCTCTCTCTCTCTCTCTCTCTCTCTCTCTCTCTCTCTCTCTCTCTCTCTCTCTCTTTGTGTCCGTCTGTGCCTCAAGACATTTTCAATATTCTCTGGTTGTTGTTTGTTAATTAAGACGCCTACTCCATGTATTTCTAGCGTCTTTTTCGCTTTCTATAGCAAAAAATCGTGACCATTCTTTAATTCCATAAATTCTTCTCCATTACTATTAAGATCATTTTGACGACATTGCAGGTGACGCTCTTTAGTTTTAGTTTTTTTAAAGAACACATCAAGATCACCTTCCAAATCTTAACATAGATTCCTGGTAGAGCAGAATCCAGTATTCCCATGAATCCAACACTGCCATGTCTACGTGAACTAGCCAGTTAGAACTTGGTGTACAAAAGTAAAAGGCATATAAAATGCTTTAATGAAATTTGGCAGCGTTGGACCCATGGGAATACTGGATTCTGCCCTACCAGGAATCTATGTTAAGATTTGGAACACTATAGTGTTCTAACATTATCATTGTCAAGGTTACCAAAGGCTGCCTGTCTGAACCCTGAGACATTTAACACCCCTTCCTCTGGAGCAGGTCTGACCGCCGTCATGGCCACTTGCTCCATCGCTGCTGGGGACTGGAAGGCCATTGTAAGGATGGTGTATATATGGTAGAAGAAGATTAAGCCACATATCATGTCATGCTGGCTTATAGCGCCTTGGTGGGAGAACACTTTCAGTCTCATTTTTCACAGTAGACAGAATTGAATGGTTGTACCTGTCTCATTTCTCACAGTGGACACCATTGTATGGTTGCACCTGTCTAGTTTTGTTCCCTTGATATTTGGAATACGCAAGTGTTTTCACCACTCAAAGTAGTGTTCCATTGGTAAGGTTTCCTTAAGCATAAAATGACAGGCAGATGAAAATCTTCAAAAATGACGCTTTTTAATGAAGAATTTAGTTATATTATCTGATAGTATATTTTTTATCGTAAGCAATATTGTCTACTGGTGGTCTATAAATGAGTTCGATAACAATTTTCTTTAAATGTGAGTTTAGTTGCAAAATTGTCATATCATGACATATCATGTAATATTATATAGGAAGAGAAAAAGGAAAAGGACGACAACGAAGAAGACAACGACAAGAATAGAGAGAGGGTTGTGTGGAAAAGGTGGGAAGTAGGGAAAGAAGGCGGGCAAGGCTGAAGAGGGAAGAAAGGGGGTTATTAATGATGCGGAAGGCACGCATATATCACAATGCGGAGTTCCCTTCATCCAAGACCCACGAGAACCAACACACACACACACACACACACACACACACACACACACACACACACACACACACACACACACACACACACACAAGAGATGTATGGTCTCATGTATTCACAGCAATAGTTTCGGAAATATACCACTTCCAGCAAATTGCTTCTTATTTTGGGATAGAAAGTTTTGGCGGGAAACACACGTGACAATTACAACGTGCACGATTCCAACAACGATGCACCAACTACTCTACATGCAAACAAACTAATATTCCTTATAGTAGAGTACCGCGTCTGCCCAAATTAACAACAAGGATGTTTATGCTCTAATCTTAAAGATGGAAAAAAAACACTAAGAGCTACGTAATCACCACCACCACCACTACCACCCTTCTACCACAACTCCTTCCCCCACCCAGCCTTGCCACGTGCATCACTGTACACACCATCACACGCCATCACCAGGCACGACCTCCACTTCCATGGCTCCTGCAGTAAAAATTGAAACTGCACAAGCTTTATCTTTCACCTCTCCTTTTTTTTCCACCTGACTTTTCAACTCTAGGGCCCGTATGTGTGTGTATGTATGTATGTATGTGTGTGTGTGTGTGTGTGTGTGTGTGTGTGTGTGTGTGTGTGTGTGTGTGTGTGTGTGTGTGCAGGCTACCTACCTACTACCTACCTACCCTTCAATTCCTGGAGTGCTGGACTTGACTGGACTTTACAATCACAGTCAGGAGGTATAGGCTGCATGTGTGTGTTTGTATATCATTACACGAGACACGGAAAATCACTGAATAGTATTACCTTGCATGCACCGCGCTGGTCCACACATCAC
>JAXIVD010004216.1:22500-37928 GCA_036785275.1 Cancer borealis | reverse complement strand
TGCCTAAAAACATATAGCACTCAATCTTGCGAGCGTGCACACACGCTCACACACACACACACACACACACACACACACACACACACACACACACACACACACACACACAGACAGACAGACAGACACACACACACACACACACACACACACACACACACACACACACACACACACACACACACACGCACGCACACACACACACACACACACACACACACACACACACACACACACACACACACATACACACACACACACACACACACACACACACACACACACACACACACACACACACACACACACACACACACGGATTGATTGAGTGAGGGGAGGGAAAAAATTACTCACTTCAAAATCTCCACACATTCCCTTCTCCCACACGAGGGGAAAGAGGGAGGGAGGAAGGGAGGGAGGGAGGGAAGTAAGGATGGACTAGAAAGCGTAACAACAGGGGATGCAGGAAAATGGATGGACGTTTTGAAAAGAGAGAGAGAGAGAGAGAGAGAGAGAGAGAGAGAGAGAGAGAAGAGAGAGAGAGAGAGAGAGAGAGAGAGAGAGAGAGAGAGAGAGAGAGAGAGAGAGAGAGAGAGAGAAGAGAGAGAGAGAGAGAGAGAGAGAGAGAGAGAAAAAAAAAATTAGAATATCAGATCACACAGACCCAAAGTGGTCTGTGCTTTACAATTTAACACATTTGAAGCAATATCAGAAACCTTGTTGGGGTAGTTGAGTTTGATTTGCAAGGAGTTTATGTTGGTACATTGCACCACGGAAGGTGGGAGAATATTCCACTTTGCAAAGACGTCATTGGTAAGGAGGAACTCATCGTTCGTGATAAGTCATCACTTGAAGGCAGTTTCTTTCAATCACTATTCGTAAGGCCTTCAAGCATTTTAAAACACTTGATGAGGTTTCTTCAGTGGCGATGTTTCTCGAGGGAGAACATGGTAAGTCGTGCCAGCCTATTTTCATAAGATTTATTACGCAAAGATGGGATCATATTCGTAGTCCTTAGATAGACAGTTTTCGAGTTTGCTATGTCCTTTGCAAACTGCAAGCTCAGAGTGGGATCTGACTAAACTTATATGTAAAAGTAGAAAATATATTTCTATTCTTTAAGGAATTTGTTTTGCCAAGCATTCTCTTAGCTTTACTTTAATAACGACGTCTTTACAGTGTTGGGAGGATTTTAGATTAGACGCAATAGTAACACCAAGATTTTTAACACAACTTATGTTTTAAAGTTTCACTCCCCTCATCTCGTATTCATATTTTTGGTTTTTTGTTCCCACTCGATGAATGTGGCATTTGCTGACGTTAAAAGGCATTTTTCACCTATCAGACCATGCTGAGATTTTGTGCAAATGTTTGAGATCATCATATTTCCGATTTTCGTATCATGTGCGAATTTTGCTGTTAAGTCCAACATTAATATATATTATAAAGAGCACATACCCGATAACAAATCCCTGTGGATACCAGTGGTGTCTGTTTCTTAATTCGGGGAAGATCCATTGATAACGACCGTTTGTTTTCTATAGTTCAACCAATTTTCTATCCAATTGTGCACATTTGGCGGTAGTAGAGTGGCTAGCGTTCGGGCATGCAAACCTAGGGTTGCGGGTTCGATTTCCCGATATCCGCTGGCCACTTTTCTTTGGTATTACTGCTAAGTGCCCAAAGATTACCCAAAATTGCTGCCATACTCTGTCCTCAAACCTGACTTGCAATGTTATATTCATTTGTGCAGTGCACCAATTAGCCTCTTTTACACTCAACATCATCAGAAAAAAACGTGAGAAACTCAAGACATCACTATAAAAAATCTAAACCTGAGCTACTAACGAGCAGAAGCAGACCATCAACTTCAAGTCTCCCAGAATTAATGACTCACTGTTTTGGAGTATTTGTGACAAGACTCTGTACATTTCTGAATCATATTCGTTTTTCTTTTTCCTAGAGGTCTGTAGGTGATTGACCTATTAACTGGAAATTCGTTTGCATTTACCTTAATGCACACACGTTCCATGTAAGTACCCTATCGCTGGGTGATACTTCCATCAGATTAAACCATGATGACATATATAGTGCAACACCACCACCTTTTTTGTTGATACGATCTATATTGAACACTTTGTATCCCTCAATGCTATATTCGAATAGTTGGTCGTTGCTAGCCATATCTATGATTGTTTCAGTTACTGATATTACATCGATATTCTGTTACAACAATGCATTTCAGTTCATACGTGCATTGGAACTTAGACTTTTAATCCTACAACTAGTCCTCACTACTGTTGTGACAGGAGTGCCATTTGGCTCAAGATTATGGTGCCATGACTTATATAGCATTGCCTGTGTGGCTGATTGATTGTCATTTATTGGGCGGGCGGGCTGGCATGTGTGCAGGGAACGTTTTCTTTTTCCAGGAACCCCGGACTGCCTCACTCAGCAGTCTACCGTACCTGGCAGACTAAATGGCCGACTAGTGTAAGCCATCTTTTTGGTACAGATTAGGCTCATCATGAAAATTGTTCTACATATCCATAAATTGGACACCGTGTTCCTCGCAAAGAGTTTGCTAGCGATTATTTAGGTTGAAGGTTTTACTGTTAATAAGCTGTGTGCTGCGATCCTGCGACGTACACTCGAATTCAGAATATTCCTGGATTTGGTATTATATTGTTGGGTAAGTTTGCGATACTTATGCAACACCTCAGAGTGTGTCTTCCTACTACCATTTGTGCAGATATCACAAATGGTGAATCATTACTTTCCTCTTCTGACAACAGTTTAAACAAGACAGTGACGTTATCAATTTTTGTACTTGAGACAAAACACGTGTTTTTGTGTGTCACATGTCCACATATTTCAGTTAATTGCGGATCATGGAGTCACCAACTAGATATGAGCTACTAGGCTCATATTCATCTTCCAATCTGTAATGTGTTAAAATAGATAGTGAGGTGAGTAATCTAACGTACAGGCTTACTCCTTTCTTCACTGTTATAAAGCCTGTATCAGAGTGGGAAGCAGCCGCGATTATTTCTGATGACGCAGCATTGGGCGCGGTGACTCCAAGTGTAGAACTAGAACTAACATCACCTTGTCCTTCATTCGATTCAGTATTTCCTTCGAAGATTCCTTTCAAGGTTTCAACAGTACAAGCTAGTTCTGCGATCTTGTTTTTACCTACAATGAACTTTTTATCCTGCCTCTTTAATTTCTTCCATTCGGCGTTTTAGGATGGGTATTCTGCATATCTGAGAACGCACAGTATAATAATGAGAGGAAAGCTACCAGTACACTCATTACATTTTTTTCAGTCATGTTGATAATTAGAGGCAACGATTTTAATTTCCCTTAATACAGTGGATAATCGATTGTAACCCCAAAATAGAGTAGGGATTTTATTTCCCATTTTTCGTTGGACAAATGGAGTATCATTGTGAAAAAAGAAAAGGAAGAAGAGAAAGAGAAAGAAAGAGAAAACAATAGTAAATAAAAGAAAATTAAAATATGAAAAGAGGAGAAAAGGAAATGAAAAGAAGACATCCTCCTCTTTCTTTCCATGCATTCACTTTACCCAATCAATTTTATCATTACTTCTTGATATCTCCTCTTCCTCCTCCTCCTCCGTCTCCTTCTGATATAGCTCTAAGTTAATGATTACCAGTACTACTCTCGACTTTTGACTGGCTCTGGATCACCAAGGGTCCTAACAGTAACTCCCATCGAAACTCAAGCTACCATGGGTCACTGCTGCATGGGCTAACTAGTATACGGCATCCCACTAGGAAAAATACAATGACACAGTGGACTAGACTGAGCTTAAACATGATTGACTGCTTCCTCCCTAGAACGTGCCAGGTAAGGATGTCGAACCATCCCTAAATATCAACACTGTGCCTACACTACACAAAACACTTAAACGCTTCATCACAACACTAGCCATCTATGATCTCCGCTACAAACAAAAGATACCATAGATTACACCTTCATTCTCATTGTCCTTGTAGATTTCATGTATTTTTTCAATATGACATGGTATCACTTAGCCTCGAGGGATGGATGGACAGGCAGTAGCTTTGCACAAAACAATCCTATCTCTTCTCTTAGTAGTTAGGATACAGTAGCGAAAACGAACAGTATAGCAAGGACCTCTATATGATTTACTGTTACGTTATCGTTTGTAATTCTCCTTCTCTCATATTTTCATTGTTCTCCCCGAATTTTTTTTCCAGTCTCTTGTCCGCCTACCCTCCTCCTCCTCTTCCTCCTCCTCCTCCTCCTCCCCCAATCTGAATCATGGCTCAATCAAGAATAGTCACGGGGAATGTCGCTCCGTTTCCCCATTTGCTGCAGCACGAAGGTTTATATTAACTCTTCTCAGAGGAGGCGGAGGAAGAGGAGGAAGAGGAAAAGAAGGGGAGGAAGAAGAGAAGGAGGAGGAAGAGAATAAGGAGGAGGAGAAGGTGGAAGAGGAGTGGAGGAGGAGGAGGAGGTGGAAGAGGAGTGGAGAAGGAGGAGGAGGAGGAGGAGGAGGAGGAGGAGGAGGAGGAGGAGGAGGGGGAGGAGGAGGAGGAGGAGGAGGAGGAGGAGGAGGAGGAGGAGGAGGAGGAGGAGGAGGAAGAGGAAGAGGAAGAGGAAGAGGAAGAGGAAGAGGAAGAGGAGGAGGAGGAGGTGGAGGTATCTGGTAAATTTGTGTAAATTCCTTTAACGTCTATAGAGTGGCCTGAGAGAGAGAGAGAGAGAGAGAGAGAGAGAGAGAGAGAGAGAGAGAGAGAGAGAGAGAGAGAGAGAGAGAGAGAGAGAGAGAGAGAGAGAGAGAGAGAGCAATCAGAAACAGAGGCTTATAAATACAAATGAGAACAGAAGTAAGAAAATGATTCGGTTGCCATTAGAAATTACGAAGATTACATGCAAACTTACTGTTTACTTTGTAGTCTTACCTCTTGATGGGCTGATTCTGCTTCCTCAGCTGCCTAGGGGGAGAAGGGAAAGGAAATATTACTCCTAATGCATGTTGATGTTGATCACAATAACGATTACGATGATGGTGACGATGACGATGATGATTATGACGATGATAATGATAATCAAATGAGAATGATAATAATGATAATGATAATAACAATAATAATAATAATAATAATAATAATAATAATATTGATAATAATAATAGCAATAATAATAATAATAATAATAATAACAATAATAATAATAATAATAATAATAATAATAATAATAATAATAATAACAATAATTATTGCAATAATAATAATAATAATAATAACAATAATAATAATGATAATAACAATAATGATAATAATAATAATGATAAAACTACTACTACTACTACTACTACTACTACTAGTAATAACAATAATAATAATAATATCAATAATAATAAGAAGAAAAAATGATGATAATGATGATTACAAATGATTACAAAGAAATACAAACAGTAAAAGACCTACAGGTCCTTACTTGGCTGTTTGATGAACTAATAGTGTCATGGCAGCATGTGGATGATCATTGGCCACTCGGCGGTTTTTCCAAATAAAAGTAACCAGCTCGTTGCGGGACTCTCGCTAGACACTAGGCCACCACCAAGCCAATTTTCTATCCACTTACAAAGGTTACCAGTTATGCCACGACATTTACTTTACTGATAAGACGCTGTGTGGACGTTTATCAAACGTTTTTTTGGAAGTCAACAAAATACTATGTCGACTGCTCTGGTGTTGTAGTACATTTTGTTTATGTCATTGAAGAAATCAAGCAGCCTTGTAAGGCATGAACGTTTATTTGTGAGCCCATGTTATGAATCTTGAATGATGGCGTTTTTCTCCAGATATTCTACTGTATTGTCTTTTATTATGGATTCCACTAATTTACCTGCATCAGAAGTTAGGATAATCGATCTATAATTTCCAGGATGAGACTTACTTCCTATTTTGTAAGATGGGCGTGACGTTCTCTAGTTTCCACTCAAGCGGGACTTCACCGAGAGTTAGGGATTCATTAAATATGATGGAAAGCAGTTTAAATATTTAGTTTTTCTTTCTTAAAGTATTCTCGGTGATATTTCATCCGGGTCCGGAGCTTTAGCTATTTTCATTTTGCTGATCGCGAGAAGAATATTTTTTTCATGGAATACACACGTGTTAAGGGAGGCGTCGTTACTCTGATTTTGTGGGACGTGGTGGTTGACTGCAGTATTTTCCACTGTAGAATTCTTTAAGAGTTGACTTACTGATATTACCAATAAGAACTTCAAAATTTCACTCACTCTGTTTTATAAGTTTTTTTTTGGTATTTCGCTGAATTTTTTCATGTATATAATTCTTATTTTGTCAGTTTCACTCTGTCACTTTATACTTTACCTAGGTACGTTTTTTAATTAAAAGGCTGACTCTAATAGCGTTGTTCCACCATTTTGGTTTATTGTTTTGAAAAGAATGCCTAATTGGTAGTAGTACATAAGAATTTACAGCTCGGTTTAACTTACTAGTGAATACAAGTCATGTTTTATTTATGTTGTTTCACTCCGAAAGTATCTTCCAATCGGTATTTTCTAGAATCCTTCCTGGTTTTTTAAAGTTGGCCCTTCGAGTGTCCAGCATTTTACCCTTACTCTCATTTTCGTTTACTTTATCCAACTATATATTGAAAGTTATCAACCGATGATCACTGATAGTCTGGTACTGAACTTAGATCCGCTTTTCACGTCACTGACAAGGCTTTCTCTGTCGTAAGAATAATATCTAGGATGGTAATGTCCCTTGTAGGTCGTTCGACGTGTTGAAAAAGAACTTTCTTGAAGGTTCGTGTAGAGATCATGTCCTGAGTGTAAATTTAATGGTTCGCCTCACGTGGTTACTGGAAGGATACTAATTAAAATCGCCGAAATTTATACTATCGTTTTGACAAGATGTTTCCGCTATTTGCTTTGAGACTTTATTGTCAATGTCTCTTGTCTGCACTGGAGGTCGATGAATAAGACTGGTTGTTATTTTCCGCGAGTGTTGCTTCAGCTGAATATAAATTGCATTGATGTTTTATATTTAATCTTTTGAAATTACAAGTGGGTGAAGACTGGATCCTTTTATACAGCAGTACCCGACCTCTGTGGGATTTTTCGCAACTGAACAAAAAGGCATCTATAGACCATAAAGTTCTCATGAACCAACTTTTAGGTCACGAGCCGAGTACTGCATGACACTCACCCGTCCCCTTCGCACCTGAACAAATTATAGACTGATATTACAAATTCGGCCAAAATTTAAAAAATAATTTGTATCTGTCCATGACTCTGTGATTTCGATGATGTAATATTCCTTCTTTAGGACAATTTCTTCCACATCTTGAAATCTATTACGTATACTCTGACCGTTTAAGTAACAAACTTTAATATTAACATGAATAACCGGGGCATTCAAGGGACGAGAAATTATGTTATCAGCTGAATTTATACCTGATGTGCCTTTTCTTGGCTTATATTAAGACACTCCGTCATTGAGAAGTCGTCCAAGGCGTGCTTAACCAACTAAGTTTCAGTGGAGATTATCACTTTTGAAGAGAATCGGAAGGTTAAACCAATGGTCCCATAGCTTTAGAAATGCAACACCTTCTTTGCAGAGATTTACGAGACGATCGTTCGTGCTGAAAGCCTTATCGTAAAAGCTGTTTTCAGCATTGATTCTGCAAAGATTATTGGAGATGATGATGTTACTTGATTTTAGTCTATATTTATTTATCATATCTCGATATTTCCATAGAATGGTCTCTGATCGTTGGTTTCCGTATGATGAATGATGATAAGAGTATTTGCGTTGGCATCCCGTGCACTCTTAGAAATAAAGGGTACAACAAGGATGCGCATAGGGTACTTTTAGTAATGGAATAGTGATACCCTTTCTGGACCCGTACAAATCTACCCTTTTTGATCCACGCAAATCTACCCTTCTGAACATCAAATCTATCCTTTTTGATTCACGCAAATCTTTGTTTGCATCTACATGAGATCAGACTTATTTTTACTTTTCACTCCACAAATGTACCCTTATAACTTGAAAAGGTAGAACGAATCAAAAGTACCCTTTTTAAGACCTGAACATCGGTTGATTTGAGTCATTCTACCCTTTCGGAAGAAGAATAGAGTAGATGTATGAAGATCTACCCCATCGTAGCAAATCTACCCTTTTAATACCCTTCATTTTTTAGAGTGTGTGATATCGTCGTATACGGCCGATATGTCACTCATTGAAGCTCTAGGGATGCAGTCGGGGAGTCCAGTCCAGGGAGGCAGTCCAGGGATGCAGTGGGAAGCGTAGCGACCACAAAATTCCACGATTTGTTCACGGATGATAGAGTCTCCAATCAGTTTAACTTCCTTTATTTCTTTGACGTTTCAACAAGAATTTGGTAACAATTAAACGTAGTGATAAGAAGCATTTGCTTATTTACCGGTATTCTGGCTCCACGTGGGACAAACAGGATTGAATGGAACAGAGGAAGTGGAAGAGGATAAAGAAGAGGAGGAGGAGGAGGAGGAGGAGGAGGAGGAGGAGGAGGAGGAGGAGGAGGAGGAGGAGGAAAAGGAGGAGGAGGAGGAGGAAAAGGAGCAGGAAAAGGAGCAGGAAGTGGACGAGGAGGAGGAGGAGGAGGAGGAGGAGGAGGAGGAGGAGGAGGAGGAGGAGAAGGAGGAGGAGGAGGAGGAGGAGGAGGAGGAACAGGAAAAGGAAGAGGAGGAGGAGGAGGAGGAGGAGGAGGAGGAGGAGGAGGAAGAAGAGGAGGAGGAGGAGGAACACATAGGAACACATAGGAAGAACAAACAGCAACAGGCCTACTGGCCCTTACGAGGCTGTTTGTGATAAACTAGACTACACTATCAAATCTGGGATGAAGGATACAGGATAGTAAGGGTGAGGGATTCTCCCACCAGCCACGACTGGCAGGAGAGGAAGGCCAACCATGCAATATAAGTAAAAATAAATAAATAAATGCGTGGAATTAGATTAGTCTATCCTATTACTACTGTCACTAACACTACTACCTGGCAAGCGATGTCAGGCCCCTAGCGACGTCCTTCCGAATCGAGATTTTGTAATTACTGTACATTAGAAGGAACTTGCTCAAAGTTTACTATGTTGACGAATAATGTTTTAGTTGCGGATTGGCTTCTAAGTATTTGTCCAGTCTATTTTTGAATGTATTAATTGTTTTACTGTCGACGACATTGGCGGGCAGGGAGTTCCAAACGTTAACGATCCGATTGAAAAAGAAATGTTTGGCTTCGTTTGATGTGAATCTTTTACCAGTAATCTTAAAAGTATGACGTCTTCTTGTTATATTTGATCGATCAAAAGTAATGTAATCTTCTGCATTGATATTATCAAATCCTTTAATTATCTTGAACATTTCAATTAAATCTCCTCTCATCCTTCGTTTTTCGAGGCTGAATAAGTTTAATTCTTTAAGTCTTTCTTCATAAGGTTTATTTTTCAGCCTTGGAATCATTTTCGTTATTCTACGCTGGACTCTTTCCAGTTTGTCAATGTCCTTTCTGTAATATGGGGACCAGAACTGTACGCAATATTCAAGATGAGGTCGTACTAGTGAATTATGCAGTTTTAATATGACTTTTTCTGATTTATTTTCGAAAGTACGCCCAATAAAGCCGACCAATCTGTTAGCGGTTTTAACTACCTCTGAGCAATGCTGACTGGGTTTTAAATCGCTTGATATTGTGATTCCTAGATCTTTTTCCTTGTTCACTGCAGAAAGTAGTTTTCCATTCATTTGGTACTGAACGTGATCATTATTTCTTCCGATATGTAGTACCTTACATTTATCAACGTTAAATTTCATTTGCCATTTATTGGCCCAAGACGTTAGTCGATCAAGGTCTGATTGTAAGACTTCTCTGTCACTTGTCGAAGTTACTTTACTGGCAATTTTCGTATCGTCAGCGAATTTTGATATTTTGCATGAGATCCCATCATCTATGTCATTAACATATATCAGAAACAAAATAGGGCCAAGTACTGAACCCTGTGGTACGCCACTTTTTACGTTTAACCATTGAGAGGAGACACCGTTTAAGACTACTCTCTGTTTACGTTCAGAGAGCCAGTCCTGAAGCCAATTGTAGATGCTACCAGAGATACCATGAATCTTTAGTTTGTTAAGCAATCGTTGATGGGGAACTTTATCAAAGGCCTTTTGAAAATCCAGATATATGATATCTACTGCTCTGCTTTCATCGTACGTGTCAAAAACATTGTAAAAGAAGTCTAATAAGTTAGTTAGACATGAACGTTTATTACGGAAACCATGTTGTGAGGGTTTAATTATATCGTTGTCTTCAAGGAATTTCACCATATTGTCACGAATGATTGTCTCCATTAATTTACATACTACTGACGTCAGACTGATTGGCCTATAATTTCCGGGTTGTGACTTGTCTCCCTTTTTGAAGATTGGGGTTACATTAGCACGTTTCCAATCTGATGGAACTTTACCAATCCTTAAGGATTTATTGAATATGATTGCAAGCGGTTTACTGATCTGATGCTTGACCTCTTTCAAGATTTTCGGGGAAATTTTATCTGGTCCAGGGGTTTTATTAGTTTTCATCTTATCGATTTTTTGTTCAACGTCATTTTCTACGATGAGTAAATCATTTAAGAAGTTTTCGGTTCTTCTAGTCTCGAGTGGTTGAAACGATGAACAATCCTCTTCTGTAAATACGGATGCAAAAAAGTTGTTTAGGATTGTAGCCATTTCATTTTCGTCGTTTGTGTGATTTCCTTGTCCTTTAGTAAGTGGACCGATATTACAGGTAAGGGCTTTTTTACTCTTAACAAAACTATAAAATAAAGGAGGAGGAGGAGGAGGAGGAGGAGGAGGAGGAGGAGGAGGAGGAGGAGGAGGAAGAGGAAGACGACGAGGAGGAGAAGGATAGAGGGGATGGGGAGGAGGAAGATGGAGGAGGTAGGGAGGAAGAAGAGGGTGGCAGTGAGAAGGAGGAGGAAGAGGTAGAACAGAAGGTGACGGCGGTTGGTGAAGGAGGGAGGGAGAAAGGATTAGCCAGTGAGGAGGGCAAAGTCAGATTCAGGTCAGAGGGGAGAGGCAAGTCGCTTCCAAGAATCACATTCTCAACAATAAATAGTTTCAAAGCCTTACTGTTTCCGTATTTTTTTTTCCAAACGCGAAACGTCCCTCGCAAGACTAACATTGAACTAGGATTGTTATGGCGATGAGTATTTATCGACTTAAAATTCCCATAGGGTAACTCATGTGATTGAAGAAACGAGTTTCGAGGTCACTCGGCAAGGTGTCGTTAGGCTTAATACATGTTCACTATTTTAATATGAGTAACAAACAATAGCAACGTTAGTGTTAATTAGGCCTATCCCTAGTTTACTATAACTTTATAATAGTTAACTAAAAACAATGCTAAAGTTAGTATAACTAGCAGTGAATTGCGACATTAATACGTAGGTGTATTTCGAGTGTTAAAAATGTCTTTTTTTGAAACGTGCAGTAGTAAAACAGTAAATCGTAGAAAACAATATAACCCTTAGCGTTAGGATGGGCTTGGCTGGATGACAGTTGGATGCTGATATTAAAATAAAGTCAGTGAGGTGACGAGCACTCGTTGGCGGCTGGACACGAGCGAGGTCACGAGATGATGATGATGATAATGATGATGATGCTGATGCTGATGATGATAATGAAGATGATGATGATGATGATGATGACGAAGGATAAATATAAATATAAAGATAAAGAAAATTTAAATCTAAAGATAAAGATAAAAATAAAGATATAGATGAGGATGAAAATAAAGATGATGATGAAGCAAAACGATAAAAAGAAGAAAAAGAAGAAAAGAAGAAAAAGAAGAAGAAAGAAGAAGAAGAGAACATGTTATATGCATCACAAAAAATAGTCATCATCACCTCATCCAGCCAGCAAAGACCCATGGCTAGCACAGATGCAGTGACGCGAGTCATGGCCGCCACCATAACACCAGGAAAGGGAGGACAAGGGTGGTTGAAGCCACTAGAAGCCCGGCTCGTGACAAGGGTGGAGAACATTATCTGATTCATGATTTACAACAAATACGTTCATGTGGCAGTGAGCCAAACATGAGCCACATATCATAATTTACTTACGTATCAAAATGTTCACATATATAACTATTACAGGAAAAAAAAAAAAAAAAAAAAAAAAAAAAAAAAAAAAAAAAAAAAAAAAAATATATATATATATATATATATATATATATATATACAAACACATATATATGTGTGTGTGTGTGTGTGTGTGTGTGTGTGTGTGTGTGTGTGTGTGTGTGTATATGTGTGCGTGTGCGTGTGTGTGTGTGTGTGTGTGTGTGTGTGTGTGTATGTGTGTGTGTGTGTGTGTGTGT
The DNA here is from genome assembly GCA_036785275.1 of Cancer borealis. Classification (NCBI taxonomy): domain Eukaryota; kingdom Metazoa; phylum Arthropoda; class Malacostraca; order Decapoda; family Cancridae; genus Cancer; species Cancer borealis. The sequence continues at coordinate 25,483 of JAXIVD010004216.1, read as the reverse complement.
GTGTGTGTGTGTGTGTGTGACATCTAAATTAATAACTATTGTAAGAAATGACAAATTGAAAAAGATAATGTAATTATCTGAGGTATGCTGTTATAAACTTTGCAGAATACAATCGATCCCTATAATCTTATAGGAAACGCAGGAGGCCAGCAACCAGCCTAATAAAACATAGCATATCCTGAGAAGATACAACTCTCTCAACCTCTCTATTAGTAGACTTAGTAGACTCTTAGTAGACTGTGACAAAGTTTTTTCATTCTAAATACATTAAATATTAATGCATTAAATTTTCTAATAGTAAAAATGCTAAACTGTCAACAATGAAATCTAATTCCATCAATCATGTTTTGAAATCAAACAAAAAATAATGTGGAATTTTGCATCGTTGTTGTGTCAGTCATCACGACGGGGTGGTGATATTGATGGCGCAGCTATCTCATCACCACCATTCATTACAGTATAACAGGAAGGGCTGGCTAATTTGTGCACGAAATTAGTGTGTGTGTGTGTGTGTGTGTGTGTGTGTGTGTGTGTGTGTGTGTGTGTGTGTGTGTGTGTTGGGATATCTCTTATTACTAGAACTGTCTGTCTGTCTGTCTGTTTGTCTTTAGGTTTGTCTGTCTATCTGTTTGTCTATATGTCTGTCTGTCATCTTTTTATCTCTCTCTCTCTCTCTCTCTCTCTCTCTCTCTCTCTCTCTCTCTCTCTCTCTCTCTCTCTCTCTCTCTGAGGGTCGGCCATGATGCTTTGTTTGTCAACAGCCACCTGTACACAGCTCTGCAGATTTTGCTGATTTCCGCAAGTCCTAGCGAGCTGCAGCCTTCCAGCGTGTTCCGTGAGCTACAGTGAGACACAGTCGTCGTCATAGTGTTGTCAGTGTGTTTTATGGTTTTGGGACTTAGGCTGTAGCTCAAATATAAATCCAGACCCCTGGACCAACCCCCTATAGTCGGTGGCCTTTGGACACGCGCATGTGCAGTACGTGATGTGTGACGCCATGGGTACGTCACTACAACTGTGAGCTCACTCTTAAACAAAGTGGTGCCAACGCCTCGGGCAATCCTGACCTTGTGGGTTATGGAGTACTTGGGACCAGCCTCCAACGCTGATGTTGAGGATGATCTTGCCCTGAGTGAGGACGACGACCCGTCCATGAAACACTGCCCCCCCCCCCCCCCCCCCGCTTGAGCCCCATAATAATCGTGAGCTAGCGACTGATACTATGGGCCCAAACCCTCGCCCTCTAGCCCTCGTCTCTAACAAAAGCCTCATCGAACATAGTTCAGATACCAGTAGCACACCATCGTCTCCTGTTGCTAAAACATCTAAGCTTGGTGATGCTCACACTCAACATAGTTCATCTGACTACCCCGTACCTCGTCCCCTTCCACTTCGTAAACATGCAATCTTTCTGCACACATTCAAGAGGCATTCTCTTCCCAACGCAATGTTTCCAATCTCCGTCTAATGGCTGCATTACTTAAAGCGGATGAAGACGATAACATACCTCTAACGAATGATGAACTACGACGTACTCTTGCTGAGAGTAAGAGTACTGCTCCCGGGGATGATGGCTGGGGAGGCGGTAGTACAGTGGTCTAGCGCTCGGGTATGTGAGCTTAGGGTCCCAGGTTCGAATACCCGTTATTCACTGACCACTTTTCATTCTTTGATATCACCGCTGAGTGGTCAAAGACCACACAAATTGCTGCCATACTGTCCTCAGACGAGACTTACAATGTTTATATGCATCTAAGGCTGTAGTAGCAGTTAGCCTCGCAAGTTCTCAACATATTCATGAGAGAACGTAAACATTTGAGGCGTCACTATAAAAAAAAATCTGAAAAAACCTAAGCCAAATAACAGGCGAGGCAAGTCCATCTGTGACTCTATAAGCCTACTGGCATCAACGGTTAATCATATATATTAAAAAAAAAATGCTTCGCGTCATTCAGAAAGTTCCTGGAAAACTTCTAATGGCTCGGCCGCAGGCTGCCTAACTCATCAAGCTCCACCTTTTGCGAACTTCACGGCATCTTGCATCCAGTAACTCTCCTTATTCGACGAAAAGTGAATGGAGTAATAATCTGCGACTCCCAGTCGGCTCTTCACGCCCTTTCCTGGCCATGTTCTACAAGACATACTGTGTCAATTCACCATCGCCCAAAATGCTTCCCTTATCGTGTCCTTCGTGTGGACGCCTCCTCACATCGAGTTTGCTGGTAACGACACGGTGCATCGTCTTACCAAGGCGGTCTGTGCACTGGGTTTGGACGATGCGAATGCTCTGCCCTCCCTCCGGTGCTTTATAAACAACATATATTTAGCTGCTCACGCCAAGACTGTGCCCCGCAGGGACGCAGAAAGGGTCAACAGTGTGTCCATACAGCACCATGACCCCTTTCTTCATAGTCATCACAAGTACCGCTGACATGGACTCATGGTGCGTAGGCACAATGTTGTAAGTCCTCGGCTCAGGTTGGAATACCGCCAGTGTGGCAAGTCTCCCAAGAAGAGGATGTGCCGCACTATTCGTCCTGTAAATCATGCAGCTTTCCCAACTCTAACAATCCGTTATTTTTCAATGTCCTCATGCACCGATTGCTTACTGTTCTTCCTAACATTCCAAGGACGACTGTTTCCTGCTACGCTAATGATATATGTGTTCATTCCAACTCTATTGTAGATCTTCAGCGCTTCCTTCAATCATCCTACGAGTCGTCCTCCACTTTGTAGCTTCACTATATCCCCTGAGAAAAGAAGAATTTCTTTTTCTCCCCATAACCCGAGAACAATTCCTGTTTTCAGTGTGTGAAATAGTGTTATTTCGCTGCGCACGCAGTACTTGTAACTAAGGGCGCCTGTGTGGATCATCCCAGCTATACCTGCCCTGAAACGTATTCATCCCATTGTCTGAGATCTCCTATACCGGCAATAGAACAGCGCTTCAGCCCATACAAATGCCTCACAAACAATGTTACCG
>JAXIVD010004216.1:7500-12500 GCA_036785275.1 Cancer borealis | reverse complement strand
TCTATTATATCTGGTGTGATCAGTTAGATTGGATCGGGTCAGGTGTGGGGAGGGGATGGATCTGAAATGACGTGGCAAAGGTACATTACTTCTAATGTCGAACCTAGACGCGAACATCGCTGCCTATGCTGCAGAACTGACCTTTGTATTATATAGTACATTGATGATTGATATTTTATCCCTAACAGGCCTAGAAACATATATTATTTAAGAGATTGCATTTGGATATCTATCTGTAGACGCCTTGTCATGGCTATCCCCATTAAGGAGGCTATAAGTCTTGTTTATGGATGGGATAGATTATCATTATCATCATAATCATTACTATTATTATCATTATCATTATCATTTTTGTTGTTGTTATTATCATTATCATTTATATTATAATTATTATCATTACTTTATTATCATCATTAATACCAGTATTATTTATATTATTATCATTATCATTAGTTCTACTAACATTACTACTAATAGTAATACTACTACTATATCATTTAATATTATATCATGATTATTATTATTATTACCTTTATTACTATTATTATCATTATCATTATTATTGTTATTATTATTATCACCTTTACTATCGTTATTATTATAATTACATCATCCCACAAAGCAGTCTACACCGCGTTCCAATTAATTTATCTCTACTCTTCCACAAGAGACTCGAAACTCTCCATCATCTACATTCAGCACTACACGTTAGCCTTTCAGAACCGTGGTACAAAGCGGTACACCAACATTTACGTAACTAAAACAGCATCAAGAGCGATACAATAGCCCCATCTAGCAGCGATACATACATACCCACTATTACAATACTTAATACAAGTCCAACCACTCAAAACGGTAGATGCTACTTATCTAGACTCTCAAAAACCGTTCAACAAGTTCCCCATACCGATTACAAAGCAAAATAGAATCACAAATCAAACAACAGAGAAAATTTTCAAACGGCTGAAAGACTGGCTATCCAAGAAAACCCCCCACCATATTGTCATTAATAGTAAAACGAGATGTTATAAGGGGTGTGACTCAAGGTTCTGCTAATTTTCTAATTTATGTCAATTATATCGATGAATGCCTCACTTGTAACATATCAAAATTTGACAACAATACGATTATCGGTTGAGTAACTACAATTGCCGAAAAAAATCCATTACAATTCAACCTCGGCAGCTTACAAAGTTGGTCAAAGAAGTGGAAGATAAAATCTAATGTTGATAAATGTGAAATATTGCATATCGGAAACAATATTCATCACACAAAATATACAACGAACGGTTCCGAGCTTTTAAAGATTAGCCATGAAAAGGACTTAGGGTAACTGTTTGTTTATTGTCATAATATATCTGGTCTTCTCCAGGAATTAGGGATTCCATTGTATAATCCAAATGATTGGAGATTATTTCTAGATAGTTCTAAGCGCAGCCTGAAGTGTGTCCTACTACATAATGGCAATGCCTATGCAGCCGTTCCAGTAGGTCATTCTGTGTGTTTACGAGAGGAGCATAATGACATCAAAACTGTGATAGACCTACTAAAATACCACGAGCACAACTGGACAATTTGCGTGGACCTCAAAATGGTGAACTTCCTCCTTGGTCAACAAAGAGGATTTACAAAGTACCCCTGCTTTCTTTGCATGTGGGGACAGCCGAGCTAGAGACAAGCATTGGAACCAGAGAAAGTGGCCCTTACGTGAGACTCTGGAAGTTGGTAGGCCAAATATTGTCAATGACCCAATCGTCAGTCGAGAAAAGATTATATTTCCTCCTCTCCACATCAAGCTGGGCCTGATGAAACAGTTTGTCAGAGCATTAAATACTGATGGTGAATGCTTCCAACACATAGTCTCGGTTCTGCCTGCTTTGTCATTCGAGAAGATCAAGGTAGGTGTGTTTGATGGACCACAGATTCGCGCACTTGTACGTGATCAAGACTTTGTCAGAAAGATGAATGGTAAGGAAAGGGCAGCATGGCTTTCGTTTGTGGCGGTAATGGAAAACTTTCTCGGTAATAAAAAGGCTGACAACTATGAAACCCTTGTAACAAACTTGTTGTCAGCTTTTCATGACCTAGGATGCAACATGAGTGTCAAACTCCATTTTCTATACAATCATCTTGATAGATTTCCTGAGAACTTAGGGGCAGTAAGTGACGAGCAAGGCGAGCGGTTCCATCAGGACCTCAAAACCATGGAGGAGCGCTACCAAGGGAAATGGGACAAACATATGATGTCAGACTACTGCTGGAACATTAAACGAGATTGCCCTGAGATAATCCACAAACGAAAGAGCTTCAAGCGCAAATTCCTGCCTGACTAAAATGTAACTGAGCTTTGTGTCTTCATAGCAACCAATTTCTTAACTAAAAATGAGTTTCATATAAATTTTAACCTTTGTATTGATGGAACATGTTTCAAATCGTGTTGCGAATTAAGTTAGATCATGTAACTTTTTCTTTTTTATTCACCAGCTAATTTAATGAGAGTTCAATCACATGCTTATTCTGATAGACGTCGATGCCAGTGACATGAAGACAATTTTTTAATATTTTGAAATACCTCGATTGCAAAGAAATAAGAGCATTCAGGAAAATAACAACTTCATGCTTGAAATCAGTACAGTTAAAATAGATGGAACCAGTGGTTGATATCAATGCAACAAAAATTTTGTTGAGCTGTGTAATCCAACGTTCAAGAAAGATTGGTACCATAGCACAAGGAAACCACGGATATTACAGAGGCATAGTTGGATAATGAAAGAAAAAAAATTAACGAGTTGTGTTAATGGTATGAATAAGAGAAATGATCACAAGTAGGAGAATTATGAAAGTATCTGGGCAGAAAGGATCTTAGAAAGTGTATGAATTATATAACGGATTTATGAAAAAATCCAGGAAGTAAAGGATAATTAAAAAGAGATTTTGTGGTAGATGTAACTGAAATAGTTGGAGGAAAAAAGGAGAAAAAGGTGAAGGGGAAAGGAGAGGAGAAAATGAGGGAGGTGTAAGAGTAGGGAGAGTAGATAAGGAGGTGGAGGTAAGGTCACTGGATGGTGGATGAATTTTTGCTGGAACATAAAAGGTGTTATCCGAAGTTGAATGTGATGAGACAGAAAATGGGAAAGAGAGTGATATATCGATTAAAAGTTTTGCTATAATGATTTCAATCTCAGAGATGGTCCCACTAGGGGAAGGAGGAGATAAATGGTGGGAGTAAAAAATTTTTTGGCAGGTGGCTGTAGGTAAAAAGTTTTAGTGATTAAGGATGAAATAGGATCAGTAGATGGTTTTGTAAGGGAAGCACAGGGACGACACTTGGTGTTTGGTGTACGAATATGACATGGGAGGGGACTATGGTTTGAATTTGAAGAAGTAGAGATTGGGATATCAGGGTCTAGTAAACACAAAATATTAGTCACTGGTACTGAAGGAACTACAGGAGTGGTGACTCGGACCGCCAGACAACTTTCTCCCTCCTCCTAGTATTTCTATATTTATTTTTTTTCTCTCCTTTTGTGTAATGGTTGAGATTATTACTGGTACCGTTGATTGTATAGATGCCGCCGATAAATGTTGAAGTGATTTGGTTGATGTTGATGTGTAATTGGTATCGTGACTTGAAGATTAGATGTTGAATGAGCGGAAAGGCAGACAATTAGGTATTATCTGCGTGAAGTAACATAGGGCTTCTTCACAGATGACGATTTAAACACTGCTCACTGCTCAAACAGAGCTCATTGGTTTAATTTATTGAAGTGATGTACAAAGATGATTCATATAGAACCAGCGGTGGACACACACTATATATAATAGAAACAGGAGAGGAAATGTTCTCTCTGCAGTTAGTTGCCTGATGTGAACTGTTTTAGTCTGTAAAAGAAAGGGTGAGAATGACATGAATATCACCGAGCGGTCTGGAATAGTTTAAGCGTGCTAATCTCACTCAAGGGGGAAAGGTGCATGTGTTTCCTCTAAGGACTGGATACGGCTAACAGAATAGAACAAGACGGTGAGATCGGCAGATACACTGGAGGCTTATGGATTACAGATGTATATATGTAGATGGCACATGTGTACCTTTGTACAATCCATCCCCACTCTTATGTATCACACTTTCTGTGAATAAAATGTTAAGCTGTTACACTAACAGTTGTCCGTGGGGCGTTAGTAGAGATGTGCTGAGAGAGAGGAACCTGTTGGATGCCACTCAGCGAAGATTGCTGCATCATCAGCAAAAACCAGATCAGTGATTTTGGTATTGCCGACAGATGTTGCACAGTGACTTTGATCAACAACTCTGTCCAGTACTCAGTTCATAATGGTGTTGAAAAGTGTTGGAGGAAGAATGCATCCCTGCCTCACTCAAGTATTCACAGCAATGAAGCTGGACACACTTTCCCCACACTTCATATAGTTCCAGAGAACAGGCCACTTAGTAGACCAATAATCCCTGCAGGAATCCAGCGAAAGCGCAGAAGATCCCAGAGTTTCTCCCGGTGCACTGAATCAAACACCTTGAGATCGACATAGACTGCAAGCATCTCCTGTCGAAATTCACGTCGACGCTTAATCAGTACGCAAAACACTAGGATACGGTCAGTTGTTGACAAACCTGACGTGAACCCTGACTGTTCAGGTCTCTAATACTTCAGCAAGTGACTGCGAATTCGCATCAGCAGCAGATGGCGAGCACCTTGCCTGATACACTGAGCAGCGTTATTCCGCGGTAGTTGTTACAGTTCTGACGGTCTCCTTTTCCTTTTCCAGATAGGGACGACTAATCCTCTTTTTCAGTCAGGAGGAATGGTACCTGAATGCCATACAGCAGTCAAGACGGCATGCAACCCACGGATCATGGCCTCGCCTCCAGCTTTAAGCAACTCTGCTGATGATTTTCCACTCCTCAACTTTGCCACAGCCTCTTTGACTTCATCAAAAATGGGTTCAGTTTCGTTAATGGTACCTGATACCAAGAACCTGCATTCTCA
>JAXIVD010004216.1:0-2500 GCA_036785275.1 Cancer borealis | reverse complement strand
CTTATTTGTGAAAATAATGTGATAAAAAAAACATAGGAGGAGGCGAGGCCGAAAAATAAATTTGAAATAAAAAAAAGGAAGAGAGAAAAGAATGAATAAATAAAGGAAGTAAGCAACCAAGTAAACAAACCAATTATGAGGGAAGGAAAGAAGGAAAGAGGGAAGGAAGGGAGTGAGGAAGAAAGAATGGAATGAAGGAAGGAATGAAGGAAGGATGGAGAGATGGATGGAGAGAGGAATGAATGAGACACTTAAAGAAAGAGCAATTTGTTTTATGTCTCCCTTAAAAACATAGGTATGATGAGGAAAAAGAGTGGTGAGAAGGAGGAGAGGAGGAAGGACAGAAGAATATAGAAGAAAGAAAGAGAGAAAGAAAAGAAAGAGAAAGAAGGAAAAAGAGAGAAAAAGAGAGAGAGAGAGAGAGAGAGAGACAAAAAAAGAGAAAGAACGAGAGAGCAAGAGAAAGAGAAAGAGACGGAGAGAGAGAAAGAGAAAGGGATAGAGAAAAAAGAGAGAGAGAGAGAGAGAGAGAGAGAGAGAGAGAGAGAGAGAGAGAGAGAGAGAGAGAGAGAGAGAGAGAGAGAGAGAGAGAGAGAGAGAGAGAGAGAGCAAGAAAGAAAAAAGACAGTAAGACACAGAGACAGACAGACACACAGACAGACAAACACACAGACAGACAGACATCCAAACAAACAGTCAGAAAGAAAGACATAAATACAGAAATACGGAAAGAAAGAATAAAACAGAAAGGAAGGAAGGAATCAAAAGTTATCTGAAGACAGGATGCACAAGGCAAGAAAGGAGAGAACAGGTGAGGAAAGAGACGGATGTAAGGAGAGAGAAAGGGAAGGAAAAGGAAAACACTAGTAGAGAATGAATGAATAGGTTCATAGCAAGGGTGAAACCACACCATTATTATTATCATTATCATCATTATTATAATAATTAATTAATTATTATCATTATCATCATTACTATTATTAATATTATTAAATGTGTTTGCCAAGCGGTGTGCCCAAGATCTGTCTGTGGCACGACTGAAAAGAGTCCTCTTAGAGGGGGATGAGGTCTTAAACAAACTACTCTACTTCGCAACTCCTATTCCAGCAACAAGACAAAATCTGAGTTACAAGACTCATCAGCCATTATCATTCACTCCATGGCTCAGATTGTCTTCGGACGACAAGGCAATGTATTTTGCAGCAACTACCCAAACTGAAGCGAACAGTTTGGGTGCGTTGGGTGAGTGGTTTTACTGTCATGGTCAACCAGTATGTCTATTTACTTAATTGATATTTTATTGATATTATTTGTAGTAGTAGTAGTAGTTCATCATCATCATCATCATCATCATCATCATTATCATCATCATCATTCCTGGTCACATTACATCACAGGTCACCAGTGTATGATAATAACTTTCACCTTAAAGGAGTCGGTGTGACGGATGCCGCCAAACCAACACTGTTATCTTATGTCTTATCATAATGCATGACGATTATGTGCCACATTTTCCTTGTATAGTTTCATTGCCATAAATCAATGTATTACTAGTGTAATATTTTTTTTGTTCAAGTCTTTCATATAGACTTGATATCAATACCGAGTATCTTAGTTGTTTGTATTATTGGTTTTATCATCATTATTATTACTATTGCTATTATCATTATTATTATTATTATTATTATTATTATTAATATTTCTATTATTATTATTAATATTTCTATTATTATCATTATAATTTTTATTATTTCTAATCAAGTGCTTGTGATCTTGCAAGAACAGATGGCTTTGAATTTTATCCTCATGTATGTATAAATAAATAAATTAATGAATGCATGAGTGTTTGTGTGTGTGTGTGTGTGTGTGTGTGTGTGTGTGTGTGTGTGTGTGTGTGTGTGTGTGTGTGTGTGTGTGTGTGTGTGTGATAGATAGATAGATAGAAAGATAGATAGATAGATAGATAGATAGATAGATAGATAGATAGAGAGAGAGAGAGAGAGAGAGAGAGAGAGAGAGAGAGAGAGAGAGAGAGAGAGAGAGAGAGAGAGAGAGAGAGAGAGAGAGATGATCGTCACCACCCCTCTGGATTGAAATCCAGAAAATTAACACCAGTCAGATGGTCCCTTACTACGTCCGTAACACGAAATGGTTGGTATCGCAGGTGTTAAGGTGCTTGCAGATGGGTAGATAACAGGTTATGTATGCAGGTGTCATACATGTCACTTAGAATAGTCAAATATGTAAAGACGTAAATATACAAGCCATGTTCCGCGAGAGTGAAGGCATCATGGTGAGTGGGGAGTTGAGAGGAATGATACTGATGACGCGCCAACAGTAGTTCTATATTAGTACAGATTCAGATGCGGAAGCGAGTAGCCACGTTATCTCCAATAAACAATACTGCAATACAGATCGAAAATTGAGACTTGTTTTATGAGATAAACTTGACTTACATGTGTTGTCCCAAATTGTAAAGGAATTATCGACAAGGACCAGG
>JAXIVD010004215.1:35000-37928 GCA_036785275.1 Cancer borealis | reverse complement strand
AGTTGCTGCTGGACTACAAAGAAATTCTGGCATGGGGATGCATGGGGATCCCCTCCACCAGGTGCCTCGCACCTGGGGAGCGTCTTATGGGAGAGGCTATTGGTGAGTCATCAAAGTCATACTCAGGAATCTGAACTTGCAGATGCACTGGTTGACCAGCCAACCATTTTTCACCTGTCATTTTTGTAACACTTCCAATCGCACTGTAAGTAAATCATCTTGATAAGGGTTGCTTTATTGTGTATTTATTATGTATTAATCATTGTGATGCTTGTGAAATTGAATTATTAATGATGAAAACCTCTTAAGAAAAGGGGTGGCCATAGCAGATGTCTGATGTTAGCATTCCTACTGGACTTCTGCATCCTGTCTTTTCATAGGAGAAAACACAAATGCATCTTGCTAGTTATCATTTATGAAATTCCTTTTTTAGTGTCTGGATTGTAGTAGAGTACAGGCTTCTTCTTCTTCTTTTATTTATTTATTTTATTTTTGTTTTTTCTTCCAATCGTGTAAGATCTTTTGTTGACTTGTTCCTTCAAACTTTCAGAGTTACAGGAACATTGGGGAAGATGGAGCTGTGTTTGGCCCTCCCCTTGATGACGAGGAGAAGAAAGAGTGAAGAGAAGGAAGGAAGCAATGGAATGCCAGGGATGGTGTACACTTCAGTATGAAGGGGATACAGGAGTCTTGAGAGGGCAGTTAGGCAGTCCATTCAGGGAATAAACTGTCTTTTATACATAGGTATTACAGAAATTTGGTTAGATATTGCAGGCAGAACAGAACACTGCTTTAGATTTTAGAAAAAGAAATTACCAGGGTCTCGGACATTATTTCCAGGGTATAAATTGGGAGGGTATCAAAACATTGAGGTAGAATTGCATTATAACAACATGGTAAGGGAAATTCATACAGGGCAGGAACAGTATATACCTAAGAGGAATAAAAATGATCCAAAGTGTATGAATAGCAACATTAGAAGGAAAATGCAGTACAGGTAGTTAAAAAGGATATTAGGACTGCAAAGAGGAATGGATTCTATCAGTTGTACAAGGCTAAAACAAAGGAAAGACTAGGATCTCTTAAAGGAATGGATGGCAGCAAAAAAAAAAAAAAAAAAAAAAAAAATATATATATATATATATATATATATATATATATATATATATATATATATATATATATATATATATATGGTGAGGATATTAGTAAGGAATTAAATAAATACTTCTTGTTCGTATATTCTCAAGAAGAGTCGGGTAGGGAACTGGAGCGAAATAGCCATAGCCTAGCGAAATAGCCATAAGTAGGGAAGTAGTTAGCAAGGAAATAGGTTAGGATTCTTAGGGAATGTAGAGAAGAACTCGTTGAACCTATTGCAATGATTTTTAGAGGAGTAGTTCCTAGGCAAATGTAGTTCCTATATTCAAGAAAGGAGACGAGTCAGAAAGTAGTAACTACCGCCCAATTAGTGGTAGGCAAGATGTTAGAAGCTATCATATCAAGGGCAATTAGGAAACATTTAGATGAACACAAGGTAATTAGACATAGTCACATGGTTTTAGCAAGGGGAAGTCATGCCTCCCAAATTTATTATCATTATATAGGAAAGTATTTGAAACAATAGATAAGGGGGACACATCCTAGTCTGTCTGGTCTTTCTCTTCACCTATTTCCCTTCCAGTCATCATCATTATCTTGCTCTGTCTACTTGTGTACAATCAACGTTGTAGCAATAAACCATATTATGTCTATTGCAAAATCAATTTATAGCAATCTCTCTTTTGAATAGTTAATTTCCCTCTGTACAACAAAATTCACTTTTCTTTTCATCCATCTTAACCTGCCTTCATTCCTTTCCTGTTTTAGGTTGAGGGAGATACAATGAGGTGTGGGAAAGCCTTACAGCAGATCTGTCCTCCCCGGTCTGGCTCACCGCCAGGCTGACACTCATGGAGGCACTGGCCCAGACACTCATGGTATAGGAGTAGGCAGAGAGGAGATAGACAGACTTAGAGGTATTGCATGTGTTGATGAGTAACTTGGTTAGATATTGCAGGCAAACATTTCTTACCTGAAGTAGGAATACACTTTTAGGATACTTTTAGGATAGAGTAGGGAGGAGCTATGTCAATACCACAATAAAAACGGATAGGAATACGGAGTCATTATTGATTGAGTTAGTTGTAGGCATTTAGACAAAGCAGCTTGCAAGGGCATCTAGGTATAATAATGTGTGCATTATGATGATGATAAGATTTTAGAAAAGGAAATTTCCAGGGTATAAATTGGGAGGGTATAGGCAGAGAGGAGGATCAAAACATTGAGGTAGAATTGCATTATACCTAAGAGGAATAAAAATGATTCAAAGTGTCTGAATAGCAACATTAGAAGGAAAATGCAGTACAGGTAGTTAAAAAGGAATTGATTCTATATATATATATATATATATATATATATATATATATATATATATATATATATATATATATATATATATATATATATATATATATATATGGTGAGGATATTAGTAAGGAATTAAATAAATACTTCTTGTCCGTATTTTCTCAAGAAGAGTCGGGTAGGGAACTAGAGCCAGTACAGATCTTTAGGGGACAAGCGAAATAGCCATAAGTAGGGAAGTAGTTAGGTTTCTTAGGGAACTCGTTGAACCTATTGCAATGATTTTTAGAGATGTTGACTGTAATGGTGTGTGGCTGCACGCGGACGAGGCTTACTCCTTCATCTGCCCCGAACTGAGAGGACCAGTGAAGGCAATCCAGGCAAGTTGGCACCACGCATACCCTTCTCTTCACCTATTTCCCTTCCCATCATAATCATCATTGACATCATCATTGTCTCTGTGTGCAATCAACATTGTAGCAATAAACTCACCAGGCAATATTAATTCTATTGTTCCAACGA
>JAXIVD010004215.1:15000-32500 GCA_036785275.1 Cancer borealis | reverse complement strand
TTATGTGAATAAAAGAGAATAAAAATATAAATAAATATATAAATAAATATGCCTGGCACATTTCCTTCTCCATATTACAATTACATATAACCTAACCTCCCCTCCCCTCTTGTGGCCTCTTCTTTTTTGTGGCCTAACCTAACCTAACCTCCCCTCTTCTTCTTGTGCCTTGTGCCCTAACCTACCCTACCCTCTTCTTCTTGCGGCCTCCCCTCTTCTTTTTTGTGGCCTTGTGCCCTAACCTAACCTAACCTACCCTCCCCTCTTCTTCTTCTTGCGAGAATTCTTGGAGAATGGTAATCTGGCCGCTCTGTAACAGATTCCTGAATCCGTCGAATCTGATTTGGGAGGTGGGTAGAGACAGGTACAGACTTTTTTGCACCAGCCTGAGCCAGCCTCTTCTCCAATAAAACTGTGTATATATACGAGGAAGATAGTAAGCGGTAGAGAAATGTTGTAGAAATGTTACTGTAGGCACAGAATTGTATAATAGTGGTGATGAATATCAAAAACAAAGGAGATATATAACACCAGCCTCTTCTCGGAATTTATTATTAATATATACCTCCAATAAAAACAGTGTATATATACAAGATATTAAGTGGTAGAGAAATGTTTCAGAAATACTACTGTTTTATAATAATGGTGATAAATACTAGAAACTCTCAACACTTCCTCGAAGAAGGCTGGCCTCTCATTGTTATTGATCCAGGGAATCCATAACAGATTCTGCTGTTTGCTATTTGCACCCAATTAACAGATTCGGATTCAGAGCAGAATCCGGAGTAGATTATTGAGAACAAATAGAAGAGGCCTTAATTGCTTGCTCAATTACTGAAATCAACTGAAATCCAAGCCACTACATAATGGTACAGATTGCCATTTATGTTAAACGCATTCTGGTATGTGACATGTGACATGAGACCATTTTATGATTATGACCATTAAATGGAAGGTTATGCTAACAAAGTTATTTTATTTGTAAAGTTTTTTACATCTTCACCAGAAAAATTGCTTGTGTTCATATAAATGTTTTCTAATTGTCCTTGCTCTATGATAACTTGTAACATCTACATATTCATTATGCAGTACTAAACTCGTATCTTGAACACCTGGAAACTGACAAATTATAGATCGAAGTGCTTGGAGATACGTTGTCATCCGCTAATAGTACGGCCTGTGCCTTATTATAGTATATTTTACTCAAATAAGTAACTATTTACTCTCTCCGGGCCGCCATATTTCCTTTTTGTCGGTGTTTTTCAAGGAAATCCGGTTTGCAAGCTGAAATCCGTCTCCCAAGACACCTCTAGAGCCGAGTCTCCTCGGCTTGGAACTGTCTTCGTAAAGTGGACGCGCCAGGCGGGATTGACTTAAGATACGAAGATAGAAAGAAGGGAAGACCGGAAGGCTCTACCGTTGTCTGTTTTTTTTTTTTTTTTTTTAGTCCTAAAAATACCTCAAATTCATACATATACCTACTTAGAAAACCAGTGTGTGGCATTTCGTACGCGTTTGTTATGCACACAAAAGCACACAAAAGGGCACTTCAGGTGGGGCGGGGCGGTGGAGTAAAGAAGGTCTGTTAGAAGAGCGATTCATTCGTCCTTGTCACTTGTCCTTGTCACTCCACGTTGGATGCAAGGCAGGGGTGGATGGATAGGCAGGGAATGGGAGTGGAAAGTCCGCTTTATTTCCTTTGACTCGGTGAGGTGAGGGAGGTGATTTGGGTGGCTGTTAAATTAGATAGTCAATTAGATAATGCATACGCATTATGCTGCATACGCATACGCATTAAGCCTTGTTTGCCTACCTCGGTGAACCTTATAAATGCTTCTTGTTCCTTTACTGAGTATATATTAATATATCATAACACTGTTATCTTGACAAAATAACAGGAGTTTATTTACTGACTTACACATTTGACTTTTTATGTAGCCTCTATATATTGATTGAGATGCTCGTCTGACTAGTGTATGTGTGTGTGTGTGTGTGTGTGTCTCCGTGTTTGTTTGTCTGACCGGTTTCACGTGTAAGTTAAGTTGTTTTATGTGCACGTGTTATTCATGTAAGCTGTTTTAAGATTATAATCTGAAATTATAAATAGAGATTAATTTACTTAAATTTCAGACGTATTAATGTGCAATAATACACCTGTGGTAAGGAATTAAAGAATATAAGTGATAGTATAAGTGTTTTAAATGTATATGATCGGCTTAGGTATTTGACATAACAGGTGGCGAAGGAAAGCATGTGATGAAAGCATGATGTTTTGACGTAAAGTCAAAGACTTTATACTTCTCACGGTTCTAAGAATATTCTTGCTTTTAGCAGGTGATACAAATAAGTGTTATATACGAAATTAAATGAAGGTATTTCATATACATGTATGATGATGTGGCATTCCAGGGGAGGCGACGTTGCCACTCGACATATTTCACTGACACCATCGCCAAGGATGCTGGACATAGGGTTGTGCGGTTACCACCTTATCACTGCCAGTACAACCCTATCGAACTCATTTGGGAAAAGAACATTGCTGAGTAACATTGCAAGTTACACCAGCAGACTGGATGAATGTAGGACACACATCGACAAATATTTTCCCTGTGTATTGTATTACATATTTTTGTTCTATAAATCACGTTTTATCAAATAACTGGAAAACGTAAATAATGTTTATGTGCTATAGTATAATGACAATTAAATTTAAATTTAATTGAAAAAAAGTCACATTTATATTTTTCTAAGAAATAGTAATAGTATAATTACTACTCTTTACGGGTTCATATTATAGTAATCATAAAATGGAGTCCAGATTCGTGTTTCTCATGCCGTAGAATCTAATTAGACGATTTTTCGTGAAATTAAAAAATTTCAAGAAATTTTCATGGGTCCCTTACCCTTGGAGTTTTTCTATAAATCACGTTTTATCAAATAAGTCGAAAAGTATGAGGTTTACGTAAATAATGTTTATACATAAGGAAGAGTAGAAAACGGCCGTTTTCTACTAGCTAATTATGAATATTTGCTCTATGACTGATAAAAATTAAACCGTATATTTTTTCCTCGTTTTCTCGATAGGTATTAGAGCTATTGGAAATATCATTGCAGTATCTGATATACCTAATTAAACTCTAAAACAGTAATTATGAATATTTGTTCTATGACCAATAATTACGCAATAAAATTAAACCGTATATTTTTTCCAAAACAATTTCCTTGTTTTCTCGATAGGTATTAGAGATATTGGAAATATCATTGCAGTATCTGATAGACCTAATTAAACTCTACAACAGTAATTGTGAATATTTGTTCTATGACTGATAATTACGCAGAAAAATTAAACCGTATATTTTTTCCAGAACAATTTAATCCTTTTCTCGATAGCTATTAGAGATATTGGAAATATCATTGCAGTATCTGATATACCTAATTAAACTCTAAAACAGTAATTATGAATATTTGTTCTATGACCAATAATTACGCAATAAAATTAAACCGTATATTTTTTCCAAAACAATTTAATCCTTTTCTCGATAGCTATTAGAGATATTGGAAATATCATTGCAGTATCTGATATACCTAATTAAACTCTACAACAGTAATTGTGAATATTTGTTCTATGACTGATAATTACGCAGAAAAATTAAACCGTATATTTTTTCCAGAACAATTTAATCCTTTTCTCGATAGCTATTAGAGATATTGGAAATATCATTGCAGTATCTGATATACCTAATTAAACTCTAAAACAGTAATTATGAATATTTGTTCTATGACCAATAATTACGCAATAAAATTAAACCGTATATTTTTTCCAAAACAATTTAATCCTTTTCTCGATAGCTATTAGAGATATTGGAAATATCATTGCAGTATCTGATATACCTAATTAAACTCTACAACAGTAATTGTGAATATTTGTTCTATGACTGATAATTACGCAGAAAAATTAAACCGTATATTTTTTCCAGAACAATTTAATCCTTTTCTCGATAGCTATTAGAGATATTGGAAATATCATTGCAGTATCTGATATACCTAATTAAACTCTAAAACAGTAATTATGAATATTTGTTCTATGACCAATAATTACGCAATAAAATTAAACCGTATATTTTTTCCAAAACAATTTCCTTGTTTTCTCGATAGGTATTAGAGATATTGGAAATATCATTGCAGCATCTGATAGACCTAATTAAACTCTACAACAGTAATTGTGAATATTTGTTCTATGACTGATAATTACGCAGAAAAATTAAACCGTATATTTTTTCCAGAACAATTTAATCCTTTTCTCGATAGCTATTAGAGATATTGGAAATATCATTGCAGTATCTGATATACCTAATTAAACTCTAAAACAGTAATTATGAATATTTGTTCTATGACCAATAATTACGCAATAAAATTAAACCGTATATTTTTTCCAAAACAATTTAATCCTTTTCTCGATAGCTATTAGAGATATTGGAAATATCATTGCAGTATCTGATATACCTAATTAAACTCTACAACAGTAATTGTGAATATTTGTTCTATGACTGATAATTACGCAGAAAAATTAAACCGTATATTTTTTCCAGAACAATTTAATCCTTTTCTCGATAGCTATTAGAGATATTGGAAATATCATTGCAGTATCTGATATACCTAATTAAACTCTAAAACAGTAATTATGAATATTTGTTCTATGACCAATAATTACGCAATAAAATTAAACCGTATATTTTTTCCAAAACAATTTCCTTGTTTTCTCGATAGGTATTAGAGATATTGGAAATATCATTGCAGCATCTGATAGACCTAATTAAACTCTACAACAGTAATTGTGAATATTTGTTCTATGACTGATAATTACGCAGAAAAATTAAACCGTATATTTTTTCCAGAACAATTTAATCCTTTTCTCGATAGCTATTAGAGATATTGGAAATATCATTGCAGTATCTGATATACCTAATTAAACTCTAAAACAGTAATTATGAATATTTGTTCTATGACCAATAATTACGCAATAAAATTAAACCGTATATTTTTTCCAAAACAATTTCCTTGTTTTCTCGATAGGTATTAGAGATATTGGAAATATCATTGCAGCATCTGATAGACCTAATTAAACTCTACAACAGTAATTGTGAATATTTGTTCTATGACTGATAATTACGCAGAAAAATTAAACCGTATATTTTTTCCAGAACAATTTAATCCTTTTCTCGATAGCTATTAGAGATATTGGAAATATCATTGCAGTATCTGATATACCTAATTAAACTCTAAAACAGTAATTATGAATATTTGTTCTATGACCAATAATTACGCAATAAAATTAAACCGTATATTTTTTCCAAAACAATTTCCTTGTTTTCTCGATAGGTATTAGAGATATTGGAAATATCATTGCAGCATCTGATAGACCTAATTAAACTCTACAACAGTAATTGTGAATATTTGTTCTATGACTGATAATTACGCAGAAAAATTAAACCGTATATTTTTTCCAGAACAATTTAATCCTTTTCTCGATAGCTATTAGAGATATTGGAAATATCATTGCAGTATCTGATATACCTAATTAAACTCTACAACAGTAATTGTGAATATTTGTTCTATGACTGATAATTACGCAGAAAAATTAAACCGTATATTTTTTCCAGAACAATTTAATCCTTTTCTCGATAGCTATTAGAGATATTGGAAATATCATTGCAGTATCTGATATACCTAATTAAACTCTAAAACAGTAATTATGAATATTTGTTCTATGACCAATAATTACGCAATAAAATTAAACCGTATATTTTTTCCAAAACAATTTCCTTGTTTTCTCGATAGGTATTAGAGATATTGGAAATATCATTGCAGCATCTGATAGACCTAATTAAACTCTACAACAGTAATTGTGAATATTTGTTCTATGACTGATAATTACGCAAAAAAATTAAACCGTATATTTTTTCCAGAACAATTTAATCCTTTTCTCGATAGCTATTAGAGATATTGGAAATATCATTGCAGTATCTGATATACCTAATTAAACTCTAAAACAGTAATTATGAATATTTGTTCTATGACCAATAATTACGCAATAAAATTAAACCGTATATTTTTTCCAAAACAATTTCCTTGTTTTCTCGATAGGTATTAGAGATATTGGAAATATCATTGCAGCATCTGATAGACCTAATTAAACTCTACAACAGTAATTGTGAATATTTGTTCTATGACTGATAATTACGCAGAAAAATTAAACCGTATATTTTTTCCAGAACAATTTAATCCTTTTCTCGATAGCTATTAGAGATATTGGAAATATCATTGCAGTATCTGATATACCTAATTAAACTCTACAACAGTAATTGTGAATATTTGTTCTATGACTGATAATTACGCAGAAAAATTAAACCGTATATTTTTTCCAGAACAATTTAATCCTTTTCTCGATAGCTATTAGAGATATTGGAAATATCATTGCAGTATCTGATATACCTAATTAAACTCTAAAACAGTAATTATGAATATTTGTTCTATGACCAATAATTACGCAATAAAATTAAACCGTATATTTTTTCCAAAACAATTTCCTTGTTTTCTCGATAGGTATTAGAGATATTGGAAATATCATTGCAGCATCTGATAGACCTAATTAAACTCTACAACAGTAATTGTGAATATTTGTTCTATGACTGATAATTACGCAGAAAAATTAAACCGTATATTTTTTCCAGAACAATTTAATCCTTTTCTCGATAGCTATTAGAGATATTGGAAATATCATTGCAGTATCTGATATACCTAATTAAACTCTAAAACAGTAATTATGAATATTTGTTCTATGACCAATAATTACGCAATAAAATTAAACCGTATATTTTTTCCAAAACAATTTCCTTGTTTTCTCGATAGGTATTAGAGATATTGGAAATATCATTGCAGCATCTGATAGACCTAATTAAACTCTACAACAGTAATTGTGAATATTTGTTCTATGACTGATAATTACGCAGAAAAATTAAACCGTATATTTTTTCCAGAACAATTTAATCCTTTTCTCGATAGCTATTAGAGATATTGGAAATATCATTGCAGTATCTGATATACCTAATTAAACTCTACAACAGTAATTGTGAATATTTGTTCTATGACTGATAATTACGCAGAAAAATTAAACCGTATATTTTTTCCAGAACAATTTAATCCTTTTCTCGATAGCTATTAGAGATATTGGAAATATCATTGCAGTATCTGATATACCTAATTAAACTCTAAAACAGTAATTATGAATATTTGTTCTATGACCAATAATTACGCAATAAAATTAAACCGTATATTTTTTCCAAAACAATTTCCTTGTTTTCTCGATAGGTATTAGAGATATTGGAAATATCATTGCAGCATCTGATAGACCTAATTAAACTCTACAACAGTAATTGTGAATATTTGTTCTATGACTGATAATTACGCAGAAAAATTAAACCGTATATTTTTTCCAGAACAATTTAATCCTTTTCTCGATAGCTATTAGAGATATTGGAAATATCATTGCAGTATCTGATATACCTAATTAAACTCTAAAACAGTAATTATGAATATTTGTTCTATGACCAATAATTACGCAATAAAATTAAACCGTATATTTTTTCCAAAACAATTTCCTTGTTTTCTCGATAGGTATTAGAGATATTGGAAATATCATTGCAGCATCTGATAGACCTAATTAAACTCTACAACAGTAATTGTGAATATTTGTTCTATGACTGATAATTACGCAGATAAATTAAACCGTATATTTTTTCCAGAACAATTTAATCCTTTTCTCGATAGCTATTAGAGATATTGGAAATATCATTGCAGTATCTGATATACCTAATTAAACTCTACAACAGTAATTGTGAATATTTGTTCTATGACTGATAATTACGCAGAAAAATTAAACCGTATATTTTTTCCAGAACAATTTAATCCTTTTCTCGATAGCTATTAGAGATATTGGAAATATCATTGCAGTATCTGATATACCTAATTAAACTCTAAAACAGTAATTATGAATATTTGTTCTATGACCAATAATTACGCAATAAAATTAAACCGTATATTTTTTCCAAAACAATTTCCTTGTTTTCTCGATAGGTATTAGAGATATTGGAAATATCATTGCAGCATCTGATAGACCTAATTAAACTCTACAACAGTAATTGTGAATATTTGTTCTATGACTGATAATTACGCAGAAAAATTAAACCGTATATTTTTTCCAGAACAATTTAATCCTTTTCTCGATAGCTATTAGAGATATTGGAAATATCATTGCAGTATCTGATATACCTAATTAAACTCTAAAACAGTAATTATGAATATTTGTTCTATGACCAATAATTACGCAATAAAATTAAACCGTATATTTTTTCCAAAACAATTTCCTTGTTTTCTCGATAGGTATTAGAGATATTGGAAATATCATTGCAGCATCTGATAGACCTAATTAAACTCTACAACAGTAATTGTGAATATTTGTTCTATGACTGATAATTACGCAGAAAAATTAAACCGTATATTTTTTCCAGAACAATTTAATCCTTTTCTCGATAGCTATTAGAGATATTGGAAATATCATTGCAGTATCTGATATACCTAATTAAACTCTAAAACAGTAATTATGAATATTTGTTCTATGACCAATAATTACGCAATAAAATTAAACCGTATATTTTTTCCAAAACAATTTCCTTGTTTTCTCGATAGGTATTAGAGATATTGGAAATATCATTGCAGCATCTGATAGACCTAATTAAACTCTACAACAGTAATTGTGAATATTTGTTCTATGACTGATAATTACGCAGAAAAATTAAACCGTATATTTTTTCCAGAACAATTTAATCCTTTTCTCGATAGCTATTAGAGATATTGGAAATATCATTGCAGTATCTGATATACCTAATTAAACTCTACAACAGTAATTGTGAATATTTGTTCTATGACTGATAATTACGCAGAAAAATTAAACCGTATATTTTTTCCAGAACAATTCAATCCTTTTCTCGATAGCTATTAGAGATATTGGAAATATCATTGCAGTATCTGATATACCTAATTAAACTCTAAAACAGTAATTATGAATATTTGTTCTATGACCAATAATTACGCAATAAAATTAAACCGTATATTTTTTCCAAAACAATTTCCTTGTTTTCTCGATAGGTATTAGAGATATTGGAAATATCATTGCAGCATCTGATAGACCTAATTAAACTCTACAACAGTAATTGTGAATATTTGTTCTATGACTGATAATTACGCAGAAAAATTAAACCGTATATTTTTTCCAGAACAATTTAATCCTTTTCTCGATAGCTATTAGAGATATTGGAAATATCATTGCAGTATCTGATATACCTAATTAAACTCTAAAACAGTAATTATGAATATTTGTTCTATGACCAATAATTACGCAATAAAATTAAACCGTATATTTTTTCCAAAACAATTTCCTTGTTTTCTCGATAGGTATTAGAGATATTGGAAATATCATTGCAGCATCTGATAGACCTAATTAAACTCTACAACAGTAATTGTGAATATTTGTTCTATGACTGATAATTACGCAGAAAAATTAAACCGTATATTTTTTCCAGAACAATTTAATCCTTTTCTCGATAGCTATTAGAGATATTGGAAATATCATTGCAGTATCTGATATACCTAATTAAACTCTACAACAGTAATTGTGAATATTTGTTCTATGACTGATAATTACGCAGAAAAATTAAACCGTATATTTTTTCCAGAACAATTTAATCCTTTTCTCGATAGCTATTAGAGATATTGGAAATATCATTGCAGTATCTGATATACCTAATTAAACTCTAAAACAGTAATTATGAATATTTGTTCTATGACCAATAATTACGCAATAAAATTAAACCGTATATTTTTTCCAAAACAATTTCCTTGTTTTCTCGATAGGTATTAGAGATATTGGAAATATCATTGCAGCATCTGATAGACCTAATTAAACTCTACAACAGTAATTGTGAATATTTGTTCTATGACTGATAATTACGCAGAAAAATTAAACCGTATATTTTTTCCAGAACAATTTAATCCTTTTCTCGATAGCTATTAGAGATATTGGAAATATCATTGCAGTATCTGATATACCTAATTAAACTCTAAAACAGTAATTATGAATATTTGTTCTATGACCAATAATTACGCAATAAAATTAAACCGTATATTTTTTCCAAAACAATTTCCTTGTTTTCTCGATAGGTATTAGAGATATTGGAAATATCATTGCAGCATCTGATAGACCTAATTAAACTCTACAACAGTAATTGTGAATATTTGTTCTATGACTGATAATTACGCAGAAAAATTAAACCGTATATTTTTTCCAGAACAATTTAATCCTTTTCTCGATAGCTATTAGAGATATTGGAAATATCATTGCAGTATCTGATATACCTAATTAAACTCTAAAACAGTAATTATGAATATTTGTTCTATGACCAATAATTACGCAATAAAATTAAACCGTATATTTTTTCCAAAACAATTTCCTTGTTTTCTCGATAGGTATTAGAGATATTGGAAATATCATTGCAGCATCTGATAGACCTAATTAAACTCTACAACAGTAATTGTGAATATTTGTTCTATGACTGATAATTACGCAGAAAAATTAAACCGTATATTTTTTCCAGAACAATTTAATCCTTTTCTCGATAGCTATTAGAGATATTGGAAATATCATTGCAGTATCTGATATACCTAATTAAACTCTACAACAGTAATTGTGAATATTTGTTCTATGACTGATAATTACGCAGAAAAATTAAACCGTATATTTTTTCCAGAACAATTTAATCCTTTTCTCGATAGCTATTAGAGATATTGGAAATATCATTGCAGTATCTGATATACCTAATTAAACTCTAAAACAGTAATTATGAATATTTGTTCTATGACCAATAATTACGCAATAAAATTAAACCGTATATTTTTTCCAAAACAATTTCCTTGTTTTCTCGATAGGTATTAGAGATATTGGAAATATCATTGCAGCATCTGATAGACCTAATTAAACTCTACAACAGTAATTGTGAATATTTGTTCTATGACTGATAATTACGCAGAAAAATTAAACCGTATATTTTTTCCAGAACAATTTAATCCTTTTCTCGATAGCTATTAGAGATATTGGAAATATCATTGCAGTATCTGATATACCTAATTAAACTCTACAACAGTAATTGTGAATATTTGTTCTATGACTGATAATTACGCTGAAAAATTAAACCGTATATTTTTTCCAGAACAATTTAATCCTTTTCTCGATAGCTATTAGAGATATTGGAAATATCATTGCAGTATCTGATATACCTAATTAAACTCTAAAACAGTAATTATGAATATTTGTTCTATGACCAATAATTACGCAATAAAATTAAACCGTATATTTTTTCCAAAACAATTTCCTTGTTTTCTCGATAGGTATTAGAGATATTGGAAATATCATTGCAGCATCTGATAGACCTAATTAAACTCTACAACAGTAATTGTGAATATTTGTTCTATGACTGATAATTACGCAGAAAAATTAAACCGTATATTTTTTCCAGAACAATTTAATCCTTTTCTCGATAGCTATTAGAGATATTGGAAATATCATTGCAGTATCTGATATACCTAATTAAACTCTAAAACAGTAATTATGAATATTTGTTCTATGACCAATAATTACGCAATAAAATTAAACCGTATATTTTTTCCAAAACAATTTCCTTGTTTTCTCGATAGGTATTAGAGATATTGGAAATATCATTGCAGCATCTGATAGACCTAATTAAACTCTACAACAGTAATTGTGAATATTTGTTCTATGACTGATAATTACGCAGAAAAATTAAACCGTATATTTTTTCCAGAACAATTTAATCCTTTTCTCGATAGCTATTAGAGATATTGGAAATATCATTGCAGTATCTGATATACCTAATTAAACTCTACAACAGTAATTGTGAATATTTGTTCTATGACTGATAATTACGCAGAAAAATTAAACCGTATATTTTTTCCAGAACAATTTAATCCTTTTCTCGATAGCTATTAGAGATATTGGAAATATCATTGCAGTATCTGATATACCTAATTAAACTCTAAAACAGTAATTATGAATATTTGTTCTATGACCAATAATTACGCAATAAAATTAAACCGTATATTTTTTCCAAAACAATTTCCTTGTTTTCTCGATAGGTATTAGAGATATTGGAAATATCATTGCAGCATCTGATAGACCTAATTAAACTCTACAACAGTAATTGTGAATATTTGTTCTATGACTGATAATTACGCAGAAAAATTAAACCGTATATTTTTTCCAGAACAATTTAATCCTTTTCTCGATAGCTATTAGAGATATTGGAAATATCATTGCAGTATCTGATATACCTAATTAAACTCTAAAACAGTAATTATGAATATTTGTTCTATGACCAATAATTACGCAATAAAATTAAACCGTATATTTTTTCCAAAACAATTTCCTTGTTTTCTCGATAGGTATTAGAGATATTGGAAATATCATTGCAGCATCTGATAGACCTAATTAAACTCTACAACAGTAATTGTGAATATTTGTTCTATGACTGATAATTACGCAGAAAAATTAAACCGTATATTTTTTCCAGAACAATTTAATCCTTTTCTCGATAGCTATTAGAGATATTGGAAATATCATTGCAGTATCTGATATACCTAATTAAACTCTACAACAGTAATTGTGAATATTTGTTCTATGACTGATAATTACGCAGAAAAATTAAACCGTATATTTTTTCCAGAACAATTTAATCCTTTTCTCGATAGCTATTAGAGATATTGGAAATATCATTGCAGTATCTGATATACCTAATTAAACTCTAAAACAGTAATTATGAATATTTGTTCTATGACCAATAATTACGCAATAAAATTAAACCGTATATTTTTTCCAAAACAATTTCCTTGTTTTCTCGATAGGTATTAGAGATATTGGAAATATCATTGCAGCATCTGATAGACCTAATTAAACTCTACAACAGTAATTGTGAATATTTGTTCTATGACTGATAATTACGCAGAAAAATTAAACCGTATATTTTTTCCAGAACAATTTAATCCTTTTCTCGATAGCTATTAGAGATATTGGAAATATCATTGCAGTATCTGATATACCTAATTAAACTCTAAAACAGTAATTATGAATATTTGTTCTATGACCAATAATTACGCAATAAAATTAAACCGTATATTTTTTCCAAAACAATTTCCTTGTTTTCTCGATAGGTATTAGAGATATTGGAAATATCATTGCAGCATCTGATAGACCTAATTAAACTCTACAACAGTAATTGTGAATATTTGTTCTATGACTGATAATTACGCAGAAAAATTAAACCGTATATTTTTTCCAGAACAATTTAATCCTTTTCTCGATAGCTATTAGAGATATTGGAAATATCATTGCAGTATCTGATATACCTAATTAAACTCTACAACAGTAATTGTGAATATTTGTTCTATGACTGATAATTACGCAGAAAAATTAAACCGTATATTTTTTCCAGAACAATTTAATCCTTTTCTCGATAGCTATTAGAGATATTGGAAATATCATTGCAGTATCTGATATACCTAATTAAACTCTAAAACAGTAATTATGAATATTTGTTCTATGACCAATAATTACGCAATAAAATTAAACCGTATATTTTTTCCAAAACAATTTCCTTGTTTTCTCGATAGGTATTAGAGATATTGGAAATATCATTGCAGCATCTGATAGACCTAATTAAACTCTACAACAGTAATTGTGAATATTTGTTCTATGACTGATAATTACGCAGAAAAATTAAACCGTATATTTTTTCCAGAACAATTTAATCCTTTTCTCGATAGATATTAGAGATATTGGAAATATCATTGCAGTATCTGATATACCTAATTAAACTCTACAACAGTAATTGTGAATATTTGTTCTATGACCAATAATTACGCAATAAAATTAAACCGTATATTTTTTCCAAAACAATTTCCTCCTTTTCTCGAAAGCTATTAGAGATATTGGAAATATCATTGCAGCATCTGATAGACCTAATTAAACTCTACAACAGTAATTGTGAATATTTGTTCTATGACTGATAATTACGCAGAAAAATTAAACCGTATATAATTTTAATTAAAAATTACAACTGTAATTATGAATATTTGTTCTATGACTGATAATTACGCAGTAATTTCCCAAAACAATTTCCTCCTTTTCTCGAAAGCTATTAGAGATAGGTATTAGAGATATTGGAAATATCATTGCAGTATCTGATATACCTAATTAAACTCTAAAACAGTAATTATGAATATTTGTTCTATGACCAATAATTACGCAATAAAATTAAACCGTATATTTTTTACAAAACTATTTCCTCGTTTTCTCGATATCTATTATAGATATTGGAAATATCATTGCAGTATCTGATAGACCTAATTAAACTCTACAATTGTAATTATGAATATTTGTTCTATGACTGATAATTTCGCAATAAAATTAAACTGTATATTTTTTCCAAAACAATTTCCTTTTCTTTTTTCTTTTCTCGAAAGCTATTAGAGATATTGGAAATATCATTGCAGCATCTGATAGACCTAATTAAACTCTACAACTGTAATTGTGAATATTTGTTCTATGACTGATAATTACGCAAGTTGGGTTCATATTTACTCTTTGTCTATTCGTAGTCATTGTACGTATACCTTATGGTTCTCGAGCTATAATGAGAAAATCAGTTTTGTGTTAAAAAATTAACTATGGAAAAAAATATACTTGGTTTTTATAACATGTACACTGTTTTGAGACGAGTTCTATAATTTAATTTGACCTCTTAATATTATCAGATTGTCTTCATTTACCGATATGTTGTAGGGAATATTGTAGTGTACATTCCACATCATTGGCCTGCCATATACACCATATATTTTCTGAATTATTCATATATGTGTTTTATGTGTTGAGTTACCCCTCTTTGCTAGAGTGTAAGGCACTTGAAAATACAGTTTTCTTTGTTAACTTGGAGGGGTAACTTAACTATTTTACTATATAATTTCTATGAATAGGCTTCATATTCGTAAGTATTATTATTATTATCATTACTATAATTATTAACAATCGGTAATTTTGTTAGAAAATTGCAAATATATGGAAAAACTAGAAACTTAAAAATAAACGGCTCTCAAAAAACTCTCAAACGGCTCTCGAGAAAGATCCGGCTCTTCTCGTTCATCTGGAAGAGCCGGCTCTATGAACCGATTCGTTCACGAGCGCCCATCACTAGTGTCTAGTGACGTATTATAGTATTCTAGTCCTTATGGTGTAGGTATTGTGTGTCGCAGATTATCGATTCATCTACAATATATTGGCAGTTTTACATTACTAGAATAATCACTTCGTATATCTTTGCAATTCCTTCCCGTGTTTAGGATGTCGCATAACGAAGCACATTTTTGATCATTTATTAATACTCTCCCTATCCCTCTGGCTAACACGAGGAGCATTAAGCCACACAAGGCCATCAGGTACTACCCCCCACAAGCGTTCACTGTGCTAGCGCTGTAGTTTAGCAGTCAGTCAAGAGATGTAACCTGAGACGAGCAGCCCGAGCCCAGCCACCCCACCAAGCACACCCTACCCCATCCCTGCCCCCCTCAAACCCTACCCCATCCTTGCCACCCTTAAACCCTACCCAACCCCTGTTTGCCCTCCTACTCGTCTCCTTCCCTGTTCCCTGCCTCACTCATTCCTTCCTCCCACCTCATCCTGTCGCCTCATTCCTCCTCCCTTGTGGGCCCCATATGGATCATGTTGTTAGGGAGGACAGAAATGGTTCCCTTCTAGTCTAAGCAGAGCGCGTTCAAAGGATGGATGGATAAGAATGTGGTATAGAAAGTACCCATATGATGGCGGAAGATATGGATGAGGTTACTTTCACCCTTAATTAATTCGGTTTTTTTTTATATAACTTTAGTGAGTGGCAGTAGTCGGTCGTGTCTTAATGAACGTTGCATCATCACGTCCGCGGAGGATCGCACATATTGCAACTTCAGTCCGTATTGATTTATGAGGGGAGGGGAGAGGAACTAGGGGAGAAAGGGAGGCTGTTTGAAACTACGCTCCCTCACTCCCAAATAGAGAGAGTTCTTTATTTAAATAGATGTCAAGAAAATGTAAGAAAGTATTACTGTGGTTCTATCTTACGCGTGTGGCATCAAAGTCTATATATAGGTGCGTGTGTGCATTTATATTTCCTTACTTCCATATAACAGTGCCACCACAACACAACACACGTTTAAACTTTAATATGGTGTCACCGAGCACTCACTCACGACAGAGGGTGTTCTTCCGGTTCATTGTAACAGTGGTGATAACGGTACTGTGTGTGGCGATCCAATCCCTCCCTCACCCCCTCATAGTGGACTCAGATACTACTCCACAAAGATCCTTCTAAAGAGTGGATCTTCATACACACTTGTTAGTTTTGTCTGGTGACGCAGTAATGTAAATA
The DNA here is from genome assembly GCA_036785275.1 of Cancer borealis. NCBI lineage: Eukaryota > Metazoa > Arthropoda > Malacostraca > Decapoda > Cancridae > Cancer > Cancer borealis. Next base: position 15,899 of record JAXIVD010004215.1, on the reverse strand, counting down.
AAAAAGAAAAGAAAAAAAGGTTGCGTGGGGAGGGTTCAGGCCATCAATTATGCTTGTATAAACTAATTGAAGATAACAACAATAATTTCCTCTTATTAATGTGACCATCTTGTCATGTTCCACACCCTTGCTTCTCTGGCCAGACTCAAGGAACATTGTCTGTGTGCTCTTTGAATGTGCATGCAAGTCGTCAGTCTGTCGGTCTAGATAAAAGTTATGTATTGCTCTGGCGAGAAATATATATATATATATATATATATATATATATATATATATATATATATATATATATATATATATATATATAATCAACATTTTGAGTTAACAAAAAGCAGAGTGATTTAGAAACCTTGAGGTGTCATGGGAATATCCTGAAGGTTACAGGAACATTTAACTAAATATATTAATAAATTAGTTAATATATATATTCTTCAAAATTACACCACGGGGATCCCAGCGTATGCGTAGCAGTAATACACAGCCTCTGAGAAGTAGTAGTTTTTCTTCCTCCCATCCTGGTGCTCCCTTCTTCTCCTCCCCCCAGCTACAGGTTTCATCTTAACGGAGTGGCAGCTCATGATGGTTCCCACGTTTGCTGTAACCTGAGCTCGTCTCCACACAAGCCTTCTCTCAAGATTCAAGAACCCTCACTTCCGCTTTTCCCTGCGCCCAAGGGTAATGGCTTCATTGTCTGTGGAAATCTGCTGCAGTAATCGTGGGATTTGCATGTCGTGGTCATAACAACTTGCACGTTATTTTGAGACGCAGCAAGTGACTCATGTTTGAGGAGCACTAAAAAGAAACACTCTTTGCTACATACTTCCCGGATTGTTGAATAAATAAATAGTGATGTTTCTCATTAATTAAAGTAGATTGCGTGAAATGTTTCATATTGTTCA
>JAXIVD010004215.1:0-10000 GCA_036785275.1 Cancer borealis | reverse complement strand
GCAGCTGGTGCCTAAAGGACCTGGAATTAGACTGAACGCAGCAAGGAGCAGAGGATCACTTCATAACATTTGTGAAGATGATATTCCTCCTTCAATGAGAACAGATGAGTATATAGACCTTGAGGAGATGTCCAAGCGGATAGAGGCCAAGATGCTGGCTGCACGTGGCACTTCACCTCCACCCGGCACCACATCACCACACATGTCACCACCAAACACCAAGAGTAAGCCGCCACCACCTCCAACGCCTCCAGGACTCTGCATGAGAACACCAGACTTCATCCCAGCCTCTGCCTACACACAGCAGTCACAGCACCCCACACCACCACAGCACTACCCAGCCTACCCCCCACAGCATAACACTGGGATGGGATGGGATGGTGGGCAGCAGCCAGTCTCACCACAAGGTCATGATCTCAAGCTGATCATGCCCGCGGGGGAAGGAATGATGCCAAAGTATTACCCACCAGTGCCGGCCACACCTGAGAAACCTGCAGTGCCAGCAAGGTTAGCTGTTGGTACTCCTGTTAGTAACACTGGCACTCTGGGAAGGACCAAGCCCACAGTGCCGCCCAGGCCTGGGAGTGGCAGCAGTTCCCCCAAGCCCCGGGCACCACAGCCGCCCTCCACTCTGGGCAGGTCAGGACACATAGTGAAGCCCACGGCGCCCCCCCCGCCGCCCCCCGTCACGGCACCCATTGAGTCTTCACTCTGAGGATGGTTACCATAGGTACACTTAGGACGGGATCACTTACATCATCAACATTGATCATACATGGTTTTAAAAAAAAATTTCTGCTCAATGAACACTTTTTGTGTTTGTATTTTATTAAGTTTTGTGTTGCTGCTTGACTGTCTTTCATTGTCATAGTTCATTGTGAGTCACAAGTCATCTAAGTAAGAATGCTTTGCTTTCATGTGCAAGGAACAACACAAGTATTGGTGGTATTTAAGTTTCCTTTCCATGATGTTGATTCATACCAAAGTTTAGTGTAGTGGTTCATCTGAGTCTCATTGTACATAGTGTTCAGTTTGCATTTACACTTCAAACAATACTTAAATATTCAGTATTTCACTCACCATTCTGGAAAGGAAGTGGAAGAAATTGTTAATAATCACAGTGAACATGACATTTCCATTAACTTTTATATTTCTCATCAAGATTTTGATCAATATTCATTCACTTTCGTTGATATCATCTACATGAATATTGAATCTTTTATCAGTTGTTATACTTTGTATATAGTTTGATAATTATTCAGGAATCCTAATGAGTGAACCTCCACGCATGAAATTTAGATGGTGATGATATGTTTGTGTATCTAAGGAAGACCACCATGTTAAGTGTTCAGTGTGACGGGACGCAGCGAGGCACTACAGACTGGTTGTGACTGTTACTCTGCTGCTGCCCTACCACCACCACCACACCTCCACCACACCTCCACCACACACCCATCATCAGATGTAAGCTGACCTAAAGTTCACATTATTAAGTTACCTAGTCCTCATGATCTGCTCAGCTCATAAAGTCTTTCTTTATTTCATAGCAGTTTGTTTCCTTAAAATTGACAGTATTCACTAGTTTTTGTTAACAACATTATCATTTAATTTGACAAGTGATACATAAGATTAGTATTATATTGTATGGTTTTTATATATTTTGTACAAAGCTTGCCTTAGCTATATGTTTTTTATGGTCCAATATTTGTATGAATGGATTTTAGATTGTGCATTTTATGATACTTATGAACTCTGCCTATAAATTATGGATTATTGCAATATCTGTGTTTGAGAGAATCAGGAAACAGAATCAAGTGGAAACCATGATTGATGACGGTATTATTGCATTCACCGAGGCAGTGTTCCATATAACCAGTATTGTGTATGATTGCTTCAATGTTCAATCAGACACCTTGATTTTATATGAATGATGGTAAAATTATAAGGTTATTAACTATCCAAAGTAAGACAACTCTGGGTACATTGGTATGAGTATGCTTGTTTTAGAGCAGTTTACATCATTATTATTTAGTAGTGTTATGTTTGTTGTGGGGTGTTGTTTAGTGGAGTTGTGATGAGGGTTAGCTAGGGTGTTACTCCTCCCTTGCTTTGCCTCGCCAACACATGCTTTACAACCCTACTCAACTGTCATACTCTTCTGATCTCTTTCCTTCCAGTCAGCGAAGGAATCCAGTTTATCCCTTTTAAAAAACCATAAAGCTGCTGATTAGTATAAGATAAGAATTGCATTAATACGGAAATAAGTGCTTACCATTGACAAGATTCATTATGGATAAAAGAACAGGTCTTAAACATCAAGGTGATATGACAGTGCTCAGCCTTGTTAGTTGCAGCTAAGTTATTGAAAGCCTAGACGATGCTGGAAACTGAATACAACAAGGGCGGGATGTATCATAAAACAGGGTCCAAGGGTGTGACGGTAGATTCATCATGACAGTAATGCATGAAAACTTATCCTTAAACCATCAGTCAAGTGCAGCAGTAACACGCTAGGGATGACTTGACTGAGGAATTATGTCAAGTGGACGGCACGAAGGGTTTTGTTGGATGGTGATGTGTCGTGTGATGGTGTACGACACCTGATGTTAGCCAGTCAACTTAAAATACTCGCTGATTTGATTTTCCATAAGATAAATATAAGATGATATCACCCTATATTGAAAAGTGGTTGTTATTTTGATAGGTGCACCGTGGAAATCAATGGAAAAGACTGCTATTTATATATATCATGCTACAGATTTTCAATTAATCATATATATTTTGGTATTTTTTATTACATAACAGAATACTAGTTGTGAAGTGCAGCTATTAAAAAAAGATGTATAACTATAATATCTAATGATCTATTTTTCATACTTCTTTATGTTGTGTATAAGCTGTAATTATTTTGTACATTTTGTAAGTAGTTCATGGAGGCCAGTTGTAGACATTATATTGATGACCTGACTCGGAATGACCTGCAGTGTGTCTGGAGAAGGAGGTGATGTGCCCACCAACACGCCTCACTCGGGTGTGTGCGCGGAGCCGTCTCGAAACAGTCACATGTGTAACCCTGAGGAGGAATTGTATTTAGTTCATCATTACTTGCATTTTAATGTAAATTTTAATGTGCTATCATGAATGTATTGCATGTGTTTCATCAAGGGAGGTTCCATGTGTGTACTTATATATATTTTATCGTCTGCTACAGGGAACTTAATTTGCATGTGAATCAAGTTTATTTCTTTTTATATATATTTAAACTAGTATGTTGGGATATGGTGCTGTACCTGAAGGATGGACAAAGCTCCCAGGCATGATGTGCTTACCTGTGGAAGGATAAGTTACAGACAAACACTTAAAGCAGCTTGAAGGGACGAAAGTCAAAGTAATGTAAGGTTGAGTCTTTCCCTTGTAAATGTTTATCCAATGTCTGGCGTCACTTCCTCTCAAGCTGCCGTTGGATATAAGCTTATCTATCATGGTATTGGGTCACAATTTAATTCACATATATGGCTTATTTTCCCATATGTCATGCTTGAGTATTGAACTATTTTATCAATAGTTATACAATGATAAAAAGATGAATAAAAGAGAAAGATGAGATTTAAGCATCAATCCCCATAATTGGTACATTAGACATCATAACATTGTCCATGATAAAGTGAGGTGAAGTTGAGTATTGACCTGTCTCGCCTCGCTACATTATACTCCTTTGTCAGGTTTAAGAATATGTGTGTTGAAGCCATTCACTACACACTACTTTGATTCAGATAATAACACTATGGTATATGCCTTTGGAAATAGATTATAAACTCATCATTCGTAATGGTATGACAAAGCATGCAATTTGGGTATCAAAAGAAACGGATAAACATATGAATGTATGAACTTAAGAAAATAAGGAGGCTGCTTAAGGCCAGTTGACCTACACAAGGCAGCTCCTGTAAGACATTTAATACCTGATGTTACGGTACTTACATGCACGCAATCACCACACACACAGCAGCATGCATCCATAACTCTTACTCTTATGTTTACTCTTAATTTTACTCTATACTCACAGGCTGGTGCTGACTTTCCTCTTCATATGTCTTCGTTGCTCGTCTTTCAGCATCCGAAGAGTTTTCACAGATTACGTTACTTTGCCTAATATATGGTAGCATCCCTGTCTTTCCCTATCTTATACTAGACTCCTCCAGTGACTGCTTCTGTTTAATGGTCAAGTGTAGCTCATCACTCCATCTGTTGTTCTGAGATCCTGCTTTGCTTGTTAAATACACACTAATTCACCCATTAAGGCATCATTCACTTATTACAAAGATCACTTAAGTATTACCTATCCTTGTTATTAACTATATGAATAACACTCCATAACCAATAACTTAAGATAATTGACAAACACTTGTTAATACACCTTTGGATCATGTTCCTCTATATGTTAAAAAGATTAGTGTTGGTTTTGTGGCATTATAGCATCCAGTCTAAAAAAGTGATCTTAGTTATTGGTGTTGATGCTGACTAGATGCAGTTCTGTTGGAGCATTTGTTTATGAATGTAATCTTGGAATGGTATGTAGTGCTCTAAAGTAATTATAGAATGCTGTGTGGTACTTTAAACGACAAGGTGATGACAGGGTGATGAGAAGCATGCAATTACTAAGTAGGATATCAGTGTGACATTATTCAGTATTGATTATTTTTTTTGTCCATTCCCATTGTATATTAGGTTTGGAATTTGTGTGTTAACTGATTTCCTTTTAAGTTATAGAAGCATTTGTTTGTCATCTTAGTTGTGTTGCAGAATGCAGTGATGATGTGAATGTATGTATGTATCACTGAAGACTTGTTTTAATGAAGGACTTGATAATTAGATTTTGACACGGAAATTCAGAGCAAAACCTTGTATTGAATCGAATGTATTTACTTATTTATGTGACACGATCATAGTTTTGGTCTCATTCCTGATAATCTGGAGGAAGTACAGAAATGATTAACTATATAAGACGAAGATTCCATTTTTGTTGTGCTGTATGTGAGACTTTTGTGGAATTTTGTACAACTGTTATGGTTTTTGATGTAGGATGCTATAATGTTAAGTGTATGTGTGGGTGTGGGTGTGGGTGTGGGTGTGGGTATGGGTGTGGATGTGTGTGTGTTCAGTTGAGCGAGATGATGAAAAGTTCCACAGAGTTCTGAACACAGTAATTGGAAGCCTCTTGTTGGTTTTAATGAATGGTCTGAGGTTGATGCGAATGCTCTCTAACCTAAACAGAAATGTCGGGCATTTTCAGACCATGACGATAACATTGCAATATTTTTTTTTGAGTAAGTGTTCATTAAATCAAAACTTGGATGAGAGTGCGTTACTATTATTACAGTGTATAATGATTGAAAAGAAGAGCTCCATTACCACCAGGAAATTTAGTGAAACCTTAATAATAAAATAAAATTATAGAAGCAGCTGTACAATAAGTTAAATGGGAGGTGTATGAGTTAGCAGAAGTGACGGAATTGAACGTAAAAGCGACATACGCACGCATAGATAGCATTGTGATTTTGCTGACCTCAGAATGTATAAATAGCTGAATGTTGCTGAGCTGTGAAGGAAGGTGATGGGCTTATGTACGTATGTGTGTGTGTGTATGGGAAGTATATAAAGATTTTTGTACTGTAATGCATTGGGTTCTGTGGTATAAAAGTGAGGCTTTGCTGAATATAGTAAAATAGCGATGGAGAAGAAATACTTAAATCAAAATAAGTTTGTTAAGTATATGTGAGGCAATTATGATTTTTATTTATAATTAATTTTTTTTTTAGTGGAATTTTGTTTTTTTTTGTATTTTGTATGTATTGTAGGATGTGTTTGGTATAAGTAAGTACTATATGCTATGCCAGTACGTATGTATTAGTTCAATTATTGAAGTGCAGTTCATGTTCAGATGTGATAATGTATGCCATACTTTGTACACTGTGAATAATAATGGAAGGAAATGGATGCATTAATTCATTGGTTCCCGAGAGAGAGAGAGAGAGAGAGAGAGAGAGAGAGAGAGAGAGAGAGAGAGAGAGAGAGAGAGAGAGAGAGAGAGAGAGAGAGAGAGAGAGAGAGAGAGAGAGAGAGAGAGTATCCCAAAGCACAATGTATAGTTATCATGATGACATATGTCTTTACTCAGACATTTAGAGTTTAAGGTGGAAACAGGGCATCACATGAGACATTATGTATAAACTTTATTGTAGTTCATAAATATATTGATCATTGTGCTGCATAAATAGTGAGGTGAATAAATAATGAATAAATAATATAAGTTATGAAGTATACATACATTCCAAACACAAAAAGGGAGAGAAAATCGAATATTTCAAAGACTTACAGCATTGACAAAAATCAAACCAGTGTCATAATTTACAATAATTCTCTATACAAATCATACACTGAATAATAATTGTATGTCATTATAAAGGACAGTAGGTAATAATTAATGGTTATTGAGTGGATGGCTTGGTGTTTCCTTTATTATTAGTGTTGTTTTAAACGTATTTCTTCCCTGGGTACAGTTTGTGGAAGATTGCTTTAGTCATGGCCTTGATGCCTTCAAAGGTCTCCTCGCCTGTGGGTTGAATCTGTTCTTTGGGCAGAAGGAAGCCGTAGTTGCCTGCAAGATTAGTGAAAGTTTTAATAGGAATCCAACCATGATTGAGGTAATTAAGACATTTATCTAAGGAACTGGAAATGGATTATTAAGGTGTGTTGAAGAAATGTACACAAGGAGGCTCCTGCCCGTAAGGATGCATATATTGTTAACTTCCATTTATATTGTAATGACTCCTACAGTTCAAACTAGTTCATAATTAAGCTTTAAAACACCTTAAACAACGAAAAACGAAAAAACAACGGGAATAATGATGATAATAATAATATGGAAAACAAATATTGCGCATTATAGCAGGACTTGTTTTTTACTACGCATGCGCCATCTGCATCAACAATTATTTCATCACAAAGAAATTCCCGCGAAAACCAACTGGATGGGTGGCCAGGGTGAGTGTTCCTCTATGTTTTCATTGAATTTTTACATATTATCAGTTTACACATAGCCTTGTGCTGTTATAAGAATGTTGCTGTGATGTTGTGTTGTATGTGAAGTGCTTTAAGATATAAAGATGCAGATGAATTGGAGTAATAAGTGAAAAGTGACTATGATACAGGAACTACCACTGGTAGGGTTCTGAGCCTTATTTAGCTTCCTTATATTCTTATGTTTAAATGTGAGTATTATTTAAGTCATAACAACAGTCCTTTTTTGTTGTTATATATGGCTAGATGATTTTTTTTAATACCGGCGTGCCTATATATATGAGTCAGCATTCTATTAGTATTAGTATGTCCTCGCCTTGTTGGTCACGTAGGCCATGTATGTTTTGAAGTGGCTGGTTAGGTCAGCTTATTAAGAGACGCGTGTTTCTGAATCGAATCCTTGACAAATGACACAATTTTTTACATTATCAGATGCATTCTAATGTTTTCTTACTTACATTTCCGTCGCAAATTATTAATTTGTGAGATATTCAATGTTTTCTATGAGACCATCTCCTCGGGAATAAAGTAAAGTTTAGTTTGGTTTGAACAAGATTATGTTATTTGTCAATATAGGTTAAGCTTCAGTTCATTTGGGTTTTGTTATGTTATGTTAATTTAAAAGATACCGAATGTTTTCGATGACCAAAAATCGGGGGTTGGGCGTGGTGCAGACGCTATATTTTTCGTGGTCACACGCTAGGTTTTGTGACCGTCAGTGCATTATGCGTTCGTCAGTAGGTTATTATTAGGTTAGGTTAATCATTTGAGCACATTATTCTTAACGTAGATCATTGTATTTGGTTTTCCCCGCCCAAGAACCCCACATTCCCACAGGTCCCTAAGCTTGTTGAGGGTGATAAGGATATTTTATTATATATTCATTCGAAATGGATGAAAATTTATACGAAAAGTGTATTATTTACATCCAAGTGCATTCTGATGTAGATGTAAAAGTTTACCCACGATCTTACAGCGCGTGAAGACCAAAAATACAGTTCCATTACTCACCTTTGTCTCTTAGCTCGAGGGAGTAGGAGTAAGGGATGCCGACGGTGCCGTGCGCGAAGTCCATAGAGCTTCCTGACGCCTTGTACAGCAGGTCCATGACGGCGCCAATAACATACCTGTAAGGAAGGCGGAACGTTAAGTACATCATTCATGGTAATCAGTTATGGTAGAGAAAGTCGAGGCTTGCTGCATCAGGTACTAGGGAGATGCATCGTATTTTCATCTATAATATAGTGTTACAGTCATTCTTAAGGATACAAGGTTGAATACTGATATCCTGTTTCAACTGAAGCGACTCGTTTTATCAGCCACTTACTCTGTGCCGTTGTAATGTCTGATGGCATCCACCGCCTGCTGCCCCACCTCCATTAGGTCTTGATAACTGGATGTCTGCACGGCTGAGTGGGACCAGGGTGTCATCCACATCTGGGAGTACGCGTGGATGCTCACGTACACCTTCAACTGCGGATTAACAGATACACGGTGGTTAGTTCATGAAGCTCGAGACAACCATGAGATAGCTTAGACTCCCTTAAAAGAACAGTCAACGTTTTTCATTGTGGTTTTCTGTTGAGAGATATGCGTGCGGTTAGCGAGTCATCGGATAACGAGGGATGTACTACTGTAACACTAGGTAAAGCGAGGCTGAGGACACACGCTTCAGACTACAGACAGCATCCACCTTCCTCACCTGGTCTTTGTGGCTCAGGAGGAAGTCCCGCATGGCTACTGTCTCGGGCTCTGAGAAGGCATTGGGTCCGTGGTAGGTGCTGGTGCAGGGGTACTTAGAGGATCCACCGGAAGCCCATTTGTATCCGAAATTCCTGTTAGCATCGACACCCACGCACTTAGGGAGTTTTGGGTTAATGGAGCGAGTCTTGCGCCAAAATCTGTCACTGACGCGAGAATATTCGTAACCTGTGGAATAAAAAAAAAGTAAATAAATAAACACTCGTTATATTGATATTTTAGAGAGGAAATAGTGAAGTAATTCCAGTGTTGAATTCTGTCGGCATATAAAACGCTGTGTTCTTACCGTCGGGGTTACCTATGGGGAGGATGAACCAGTCGAAGTTGTTCAGAAGCTCCGGCACTTCCAGACTGTTCTCCACAAGGCGACTCAGGATGAACATTGTAGTGGCGGGCGCGATCCACTCCCGGGCGTGAATCCCTGCAAGGCAACAATACAATGAGCGAAGGGGTGACTTAATTAACAGAAGGGCGTATGTTTGCTGGCCAAAATGAACCGGATAATCGTGGCTAGGGTTGATAGGGTGTAAGGACGCTCGCTCTTTATATAGCCTGCAACACTGCGTCGTCTACTTTGTGTAATGAAGTAGACTGATAAAGGAGATTTTAACTATACATTTGCACGCCATATCAAGGAGGGGGAGGGTGGAAGCATGTGTGGGAACCATGGTAACTACGTACGTGTGTGTGTGTCTTGTGAATGGAGGCGTGACTTGGTTAGTTAAGTAATTGAGTAGTTAGTTAGGTTAGGTTAAGTAGTTGATTAGATAAATAGGTACTCAATTTGTTAATAGGTTGATATAGACGACTTATCATTATTTTTAAGTTAATGATCTACTACGAAACAAGATAACTTACGTCCATTTAAGTAATCAATCCTTTTGACCATCATCCTCACTTCATCCGGGGAAATGGGAAGAAGAAAAAAAATAATAAGGGAGGAAAGAGAGAAGAGAGGGGAAGGAGAATGAAAGGGAAAGGGGACACACACACACACACACACACACACACACACACACACACACACACACACACACACACACACACACACACACACACACTCACCTCCGTCAATCCAAATAGCCGGTTTGTTTGGTCCTGTCGACACCTTGGCTACCCTTAATGACCTGTTCTCGAAGCTTTGGCCAATCTCCTCCAG